>PJEM01012417.1:22109-47403 GCA_004023845.1 Helogale parvula | reverse complement strand
TTATTTCGCTTAGCATGACACCCTCAAGGTCCATCCACTTTCCTACAAATGGCCAGATTTCATTCTTTCTCATTGTCATATAGTACTCCATTGTATATATATACCACATCTTCTTGATCCATTCATCAGTTGATGGACACTTAGGCTCTTTCCATGATTTGGCTATTGTAGAAAGTGCCGCTGTGAACATTGGGGTACATATGCCCATATGCATCAGCACTTCTTTATCCCTTGGGTAAATCCCTAGCAGTGCTATTGCTGGGTCATAGGGGAGTTCTATCCATAGTTTTTTGAGGAGTCTCCACACTGAGCAAAACCATTTTCAGTAGAGACTTATACTATCCTATCTTCAATGCTGATGAGATTTAAAAAAAAAAAAAAGCCAGTACTGGTTGTACAGGAGGCTGTGGTGGGTTGCATGAATCAGAAGTGAACTCAGTCTGTTTAAAGTGGAGGCTCATTCTCATTTCAACTCAAATTTGGCAGGCATTGATGTGACTAGTCTAACCAGCAAACAGATCAATGAACTTGTAGTCTTCTGAAAGTAAACAAAACCAGGGTAAACATACTTCTCTGGAATATAATACACATTCACATGACAAATGAAGAATCAGGAAAATATGACTCACAATCAAAGGTCAAATGGTTAGTAGAATCTAGAATCAGAATCACTGATGATTCTTTTGTTGGAATTATCATTTAAGGACTTTAAAATACCAGTTATAAATGTATTAAGGATTTATTGAAAAATAAATATAATTATTTAAGAATCTTGAGATAAAAATACAAACTGTAAATTAAAATTAAATCTGGAACTAGAAAATAAAGTATATGAAAAAAATTTTTTAAAAAAAGAACAACTTAAAAGGATGGACCTACAAGCATATGGGACATTGAAGAAAGGATTTGCCAACTTGAAGATGGCTTAAGAGAAATTATTGAGATTGAAGCACAAAAAGGAAAAAATATTAAGAAAAACCAAAGGAATATGGCACTTGTGATCAACAGAATAATAATAAGCAGTCTAGTGCAATTAGAATCCAAGATGGAAAAAGAAAAGAGTAAACTGAATAGAATAATAAAAAAATGAGGACATAAGTTCATAATTTAAAAAAAATTAACATCCAACTTAGCATATTGTGCAATAATGATTTCAGGAGTAGATTCCAGTGGTTCATCCCCTACGTATAACATCCAGTGCTCCTCCCAACAAGCATCTTCCTTAATGCTCCTTGCCCATTTAGCCCATCCCCCCACCCACAATCCCTCCAGCAACCTGCAGTTTGTTCTCCATATATAAGAGTCTCTTTTGTTTTGTCCCCCTTCCCTGTTTTTATATTATTTTTGCTTCCCTTCTCTCATGTTCATCTGTTTTGTAGCTTAAATTCCACATAGGAGTGAAGTCATATGATATTTTTCTTTCTCTGAGTGATTTATTTTACTTAGCATAATACACTCTAGTTCCATCCATGTCGTTGCAAATGGCAAGATTTCATTCTCTTTCTATATGTATATATCAATCTCCTTAATCCATTCATCTTTAGATGGACATTTGGGCTCTTTCCAAAGAGCTATTGTCAATAGTGCTGCTATTGTCAATAGTGCTGCTATAAACTTTGGGGTGCATGTACCCCTTCAAAACAGCACACTTGTATCTTGGATAAATACCTAGTAGTGCAATTGCTGGGTTGTAGGTAGGGTAGTTCTAGTTTGATTTTTTGAGGAACCTCCATACTGTTTTCCAGAGTGGTTGCACCAGTTTGCATTCCCACCAGCAGTAAGGCTGACTTTCTTGATCTCAGGATTGATACGGTCATTCGTCTATGGGCCAACCTTGCCTTCCATGTTTGCATATCCCTAATGGCTCTTAACTTGTTTTAGCCCCACATTCTTTTTTTTTTTTTTGTAATTCAAGTTAGTTAACACACAATGTAGTCTTGGCTTCAGGAGTAGAACCTGGTGCTTTATCTCTTACATATGACATCCAGCACTCATCCCCCAAAATGCCCCCCTTAATGTCCATCGCTCATTTAACCCATCCTCTACCTCTACCCACCCTCGTCCTCTACCCTTAGTTTGTTCTCTGTATTTAAGAGTCTATTGTGGTTTGCTTCCCTCTCTGTTTTTATCTTATTTTTCCTTCCCTTCCCCTACAATCATCTGTTGGGTTTCTCAAATTCCACATATGAGTGAAATCATGATATTTGTCTTTCTCTGACTGGCTTAATTTGCTTAGCATAATACCTCTAGTTCCAACCATGTTGTTGCAAATGGGAAGATGTCATTCTTTTTCATCACTAAGTAGTATTCCATTGTATGTATATACCGCATCTTCTTTATCCATCATCTGTTGAATGACGTTTGGGCTCTTTCCATAGTTTGGCTATTGTTGATAATACTGCTATAAACATTGGGGTGTATGTGCTCCTTTGAAAGAGCATTTTTGTATCCTTTGGATAAATACCCAATAGTGCAATTGCTGAGTTGTAGAGTAGTTCTATTTTTAATTTTTTGAAGAACCTCTATACTGTTTTCCAGAGTGGCTACGCTAGTTTGTATTTTCATCAACAGTGCAAAAGGGTTCTCCTTTCTCCATATCCTCCCCAATATCTATTGTTTCCTGTGTTGTTAATTTTAGCCATTCTGACAGGTGTGAGGTGGTATCTCTCTGTGGTTTTGATTTGTATTTCCCTGATGATGAATGATGTTGGGCATCTTTTCATGTGTCTGTTAGCCATCTGGAAGTATTTGGAAAAGTTTTTAATCATGTTTTCTGTTCATTTCTTCACTGGATTATTTGGTTTTGGGGCACTGAGTTTGGTAAGTTCTTTATGGACTTTGGTTACTAACCTTTTATCTTATATGTCATTTGCAAATATCTTTTCCCATTCTATTGGTTGCCTTTTAGTTTTGTTGATTGTTTCTTTGCTGTGCAGAAGCTTTTTATCTTGGTAAGTTCCCAAGTTCATTTTTGCTTTTATTTCTCTTGCATCCTAAGACATGTCAAGTAAGAAGCTGCTGCCTAGGTCAAACAGGTTGCTGCCTATTTTCTCCAGTAGCTTTTGATGGTTTCTTGGCTCATATTTAGGTCTTTCATCCATTTTGAATTTATTTTTGTGTGTGGTGTAAGAGAGTGTCTAGTTTCATTCCTCGCCATTTCGCTGTCCAGTTCTCCCAGCACCATTTGCTGAAGAGACTGTCTCTTTTCCACTGGCTACTCCTTCCTGCTTTGTCAGAGATTAGTTGGCCATATATTTGCGGGTCCATTTCTGGGTTCTCTGTTCTATTCCATTGACATATGTGTCTGTTTTTGTGCCAATAACATACTGTCTTGATAAGCACAGCTTTGTAATATAGCTTCAAGTCTGAAATTGTGATGCCTCCAGCTTTGATTTTGTTTTTCAACATTACTTTGACTATTCAGAGTTTTTTCTGGTTCCATACAAATTTTAAGATTGGTTTTTCTAGCTTTGTGAAGAGTGCTGGTGTTATTTTGATAGGGATTGCATTGAATTTGTAGAGTGCTTTACATTCTTCTTATGTGTACTGTTTGCTTCACCCTTAGAGTTTTCCTTACTTTTTAAAATTTTTTAATGTTGGTTTATTTTGAAAGACAGAGAGACAGAGTGTGAGCAGGTGAGGGGCAGAGAGGGAAACGAAGAATCTAAAGTGGGCTCCAGGTTCTGAGCTGTCAGCACAGAGCTCAATATGGGGCTTGAACTCATGAGCCAAGAGTATCTGAGCCAAAATTGGATACTTAACTGACTGAGCCACTCATGTGCCCCGGAGTTTTCCTTATTTTCTAGTAAGCTCACCAATCATAAAGGTTCTGTTTGTTTCAATAAAGTCAGCTTCTATTTGCACTGAGCAGGACAACACTGTTCAATATCCAGTCCACCATCTTGTCTAAAGCATAAGTCTTTCTGTGTATTTTACTGCTAAATGTGATGGGGAGCAGAGAAAAAAATCTAGCCAAGCCCCTTTCAACATTAAGCAAATTTAATGCACATGAAATGGACTATTGATGTGTGAGTGTGTCTGGGTGTGACTGCTGGACATGGGGTCATTCCATTACAGAGTGATTGAGCCATGTGTCACTTACCATCTGAAGATAAAACTATGGAACAGAATTAAAGACACATGATCTCAGGAACTTTACAGCTTATTTATTATTGCTATATTATTACATTGAGTAGAGATTTTACTGCTATGTTTATTATATTTAGTAGAAACAGTAGTATCATGAAGAAGTAAAGGAGTTTCCAGGGACATAAAACTGGCTTTAGAGGTTTGCAAATTAGAGGAATTTTATGTTTAGAGCTTTTAAAGGTTTTTGTAGTATATTTCAAAACAAATAGTAACTTTTAAAATAACTTGGTTCATTAATAGAGTAATGTTAAGATTTTTTAAATTTTAATGTTTACTTTTAAGGAGAGAGAGACAGAACGTGAGCAGGGGAGGGGCATAGAGAGAAGGAGACACAGAATCTGAAGCAGGCTCCAGGCTCTGAGCTATCAGCAAAGAGCCACGAGTGATGACATCATGACCTGAGCCAAAGTCGGACTCTTAATTGACTGAGCCACCAAGGTGCCCCAAAGTGATATTAAGCTTTAAACACGTCACAGAATCTCAAACATTTACTGATGTCAGGTACTGCATTTTACGGAGGAGGCACTTGGATTCACCCCCATATATGGCAGTGAGTAAATAATTGCTGACCTGTAACTATACTCTAGGGGTCATGCATTCCAACCCAGTGATCTTTCTCAAAATTAACATCAATATTTTGGCTATAATGAACACCAATCTACAGAACAAATTGCACATTTTAACAAGAAAGTGGTAAAACAAGTTGCACATTCTGTACAATGAACACAATAACAGAATTAGGAATTGGGTGAACAAATGAATACAAAATAAAATAAAGACGAGTGTTTTGATTAGAGCTTGTTTCAGGCCATTTGCTTTGGCTGAGTAATGTTTCTGGATTTCCATGTACTTTACAAGATCTCTTTTGAAATCCTTGAACCTCTCCTCTGACCACACAGGTCCACATTCTGACACTGTTATTAGGCTGTAGAGCCCATTGGTGTAGTGGTCACCCCTTTTCTCCAACATCAGGTCCTCAATCACGTCCATTAGCTCTCTCACTTGGGCATCCTGATCACTCCCTGTAGCACGGTTGTTAAAGGCACAAACTCTGCCCCCACATGCTGCCACCAGCTTGCACAGGGCTTTGTTATCTGTGTCATGGATGTAATCTGTCACGGATTCTCCCTCCAGGTCTTCCTTGTGGGTGAAGAGGACAATTGTGTGTCTCATGGCATCTTCTCCAAAGATCTCCTTCACCCTCTGCACAGCCTGCTGGTCCTGGACAGTGAATCGGCCCAGCTGAGTCACCAGGAGCAGTACATGGGGTCCTGGTGAAGAGAGTAAGTAGCATCTCTGCACCTCTTTGTACAGGGGATCGGAGTGGTCCTTCCCAGAAAACATATCTGGTGTGTCAATAATGACCATCTCCCTCCCTCCCCAGCTTCCCTGATGTTCACTGCAAGTCTTAGTGATGGGCTGGGTACCCAGCCGTGACTCAAATGCTTGCGTCCTGAGGATGCTGTTCCCTGTAGCACTTTTGCCAGTTCCTGTTTTGCCCACCAGAATGATTCTCAGCTCTGATCCTCTGGTACATTGGTTCTTCATACACGGTTCTGTAAAAGCAAGTTTACTGTGTCATGAATATACTTCTTATGCCAATGGAATATTTTTAACAATAGGAGATATCCCCATGTTACGGGCAAAGAGGGTCTTCCAATACATTGTATTTATAAAACAGAAGCTAACTCCATTATCAAATAAAATAAACAATGATTTATAAAACATCTCAATTTCTCTAGGATTGCCACATTGGATCCTAGAAAAATATACTCATGATATGAGATGGATTTAGAAACATATTTGGGGGGGGCGTGCCTGGGTGGCTCAGTTAGTTAAGTGTTTAACTTCAGCTCAGGTCATGACCTTGCAGTCTGTGAGTTCGAGCCCCACATCGGGCTCTGTGCTGACAGCTCAGACCCTGAAGCCTGCTTCAGATTCTGTGTCTCCTTCTCTCTCTGTCCCTCCCCCACTCATGCTCTGTTTCTCTCTCTCAAAAATGAATAATGTTAAAAAATTAAAAAAAAGAAATATATCTTGTTATGCAAGGCTTGCCCAAATCACCCAGTGCTGGCTATCTAAAGTACACATTTTCTGAAGATCAGAGATGTGTAGCCAAGACTGTGAGTTCCATCTCCAGGTGGGTTAAGTAACCTGACTTTGTTCCAAGGCCAGGGATGGCTCCTCTGACCTCTCTGGGCTGGGGTGTGGTCTTGGCCACTAGTGAAATGGCTGGACTAAGGAAATACTGGAATGAAAAGCGTAAAAATATTTCTCTTTAATGACAAAGCATCTGATTGTTATACTTTGCTTAGAAAGGATAGCATGATTTTTATATAAAATAGACAGAAAATTTGGTAAAATAATCACACACACAAGAAGTCACACTCTTACCAAAGTGACTGCATTTCTGTTGGTCCATTGCTGTTCCTGGGGGATAGAGAGGCCAGAGACAAATATTATATATGTAATATATACACACACACACACACACATATGTATATGTACAGTTATATATTTATATTTTTAGTTTATTAGTTCTGCATCATGAAAGACCCTTGTATTCCTGGAGCACTGTCACACCCATGACTTGTTTGTGTACACATAGCTGATGGGGGAGAGAATTACTCTGTCTTACAGAGAAAGAGTCACTTGCCCAAAGTCACCCAGTGAGTTGAGAAGAAGTGGGTTTCTTTTGTAAGCCCTACCTGCTCCTGGTCTCCACACTTACCTCTTCTCTCCTGCCTCCTTCCTCCAGAGGTGTCCTGCCCCTCCTGCTCTCTTTGGCGCCCCCTTTCCCTCTCTCACCTTCCTCTCCAAATCTGCCTTCCCCAGATGTGAGGCTCAGTCTTCGCTTTCCTTCTCTTCTTCTTTTCCCACCTTGCTTCCTCCTCTCCTACCTCTTCTCTCTCTCCAACCCTCTGCCTTTGGAGTCCTTGCAAGAGACTCCATGAATTAAGTTCACTATCCTTGAAGCCTGAAATACATTTCATTCAATCCATCAATTACCTGAATTTTCTTCTTTCCTCAAAAGCATGAAGAAGCCTTGGGGCCTATATCCCTTTTCCTATGCATCGCTTTATTTTCATCAGATCGTTTTTCTATCCTGCTTAAATCTCACAACATATGACAAAGAGACAAGGAACAGAAATCTCATGAGCACATGGGAATGCCCAATTCTTTTCACTGGCTTCATGCTAAGGAAGCTCCGTTTGCCAGTAACATGTAAACTAAACTATATGAAGTTTACATTTCCTATAAACTGGCTGTACTACAGTGAAAAGCAGTCACTCTAAATTGTTTCCCTTAAAATAGCAAAAATTGTTCTTAAAAATAGTTTTTTCAAGCATAACCTGGAAATTAGAAATCAACACTGAGGAACTTTTCATGAATGTGAGCTTACCTAATTTACCGTCAAAAAAACCCAGATGACTCCCTGTTTAAACCAGTGACTTGCCAGCTCAGCTCAAAGAGAAAGACAAAAGAAAACAAAAGCCCAGACTATCTGCTTCCTCTCCTCAATCTCCGCACAGCTTCCCTGCTTCAAAAAGCCCCACCATGTGCCTGTGTCTGACTTCCTCATTTATGCCGCATGTGCACAATAAAAAATGTAATCAGTAGTTACTTGCTGTCGGGTGAACTGTGTTTTCTTGCCAGTAGTGGAAAACCAGTGCTCGAATGATTTCAGCTGGACAGGAAAGAGGCAGGCACGCCTCTGGCAGATCTGACTCCTTCTCTGCAGGACTGTGTCCTCACAGTTTCAAGTTTGCCCAAATGCGAAGCCCCACCCCCTGCAGAAGTTAAGTTTCTTTCCTGGGATGGCAGGACTGTTCTAAAGGCAAGTGTCGATTGGGGAGGACAAGAGCGTGGGAGGGGGGACCTCTGAGAAGGCGCTATGCAGAGGGAGAAGTTTACAGAAACCTCAGAGAAGCCCACTTCCTGAGTCAGACCGGAAGTTAACAGTCAGTAACTCTTAAAGCACTTTGAAATAACTCACTCATGGCTTCCCAAGCACCGTGGCTTTTCTTTCCTATCTAGCTCTGTAATTTCAGGGGACATACTTCTCAGGATCAATGATCTAACAGTTTCTGCAGTAATAATCGGGAGTGTGGACATTCAAGAAGAACAAATCAAAGACTTAAAGTTGAAATCATTCAAATGCTCTTTCTCCTTATTTATGTGCTGGTCATCACAGCAGGGGGAGAGAGAATATGCGGTTTACATTGCCTTCATCTCAGATGTGAAGTGACCACCTGTGGCTTTCTCTCCCAACCTACTGATGAGGAAGAGTCCCAGGGCCCTGGGCTCACTATAATGGAGGCCGGGAAATGGAGTGGAGCCATGGAATTTGGGAGAACATCACTACCTTGCTACACACACTATTATTACTTTGCTTTGTTTTCTTCCAGATCCTTTACTACGGGTTTCTTAAGTGTGCTAAAGAACAATACAATATGGGTACCTCCTGCTTAATATCAGTAATCTATTCCTAAAAATAAAATATTGTTTCAAAACAGTAACAGAGCCCTATTTCCTATTGTTTTACATGTAAAACAAATATAACGTAAATATAATACATCAAACCCAATGCCTATCAATTTTCTAAATCATATATAAAATTCAGTATAGCACTTATATATAAATTTTAAAAAAATAGTAAGCACTTAAGGGGTGCCTGGGTGGCTCAGTCAGTTAAGTGTCCAACTCTTGGTTTTGGCTCAGGTCATGATCTCACAGGGAGATCGTGAGATACTGGTCAAAAGGTAAAAGGTTTCAGTTATAAGATGACTAAGTTCTGGAGATCTAACGTACAGCATGGTGACTGTAGTTATAATTCTGGATTGTACACTTGAAAGTTGTTGAGCCAGCAGATCTGAAGCATCCTCAGAACACACAGAAAGAGGTGCAGTGAGAGCGTGTGAGGGATGGGAGGTGGGGAGTGTGGAACAATCAACACCTGAGGTTTGTTGCTGACTTCTAAAGTTTCATGGAAGAATTGAGTGCAAAGGAAAACAAAGGAAAGACACAATACAAAAAACAAACAAAAACTACCAATTTGGGTCTTTTAAGAGGTTAGATTTAGAGGCTTGTCCACTGAAAAGTGTGAAGAATTGTAAGCCTAATGTAACACAGGAACTGGTACTAATTGATGCCCAAAGTTTTAAGAAGGGTCAATCTCATAGTATAAAAATTAATGACTAGGAGCGCCTGGGTGGCTCAGTTGGTTAAGTGTCTCATTTCAGCACAGGTCAGGATCTTGTGGTCCATGGGTTCAAGCCTCTCATTGTGCTGACAGATCAGAGCCTGGAGCCTGCTCCCCATTCTGTGACTCCCTCTCTCTCTCTGTGCCTCTCTCCTGTGAGTGTGTGCACACGCGCGAGCGCGCACACACACACACACACTCTCTCTCTCTCTCTCTCTCTCTCTCTTCCTCTCTCAAAAATAAATAAATATTCAAAATCTTTTTTTCAAAATTTTAATGACTAACCTTTTAAATTAAAAAAATTTAGGGGTACCTGGGTGACTCAGTTGGTTGAGCATCTAACTTTTCTTTCTTTCAGCTAGGTCATGATCCTGGGGTCGTGTGATCAAGCCCCACATTGAGCTCTGTGCTGAGTGTGGAGTCTACTTGGGATTCTTTCTCTCTCTCCCCCTCCTCTCTCCCTCTGTCCTTGTACCTGCTCTCTCTCTCTTTCAAGTTAAAAACATTTTTTAATGTTTTATTTTATATTTAAAGAGAGAGAGAGAGGACGAGCAGGGAAGGGCCAGATAGACAGAGACAGAATCTGAAGCAGGCTCCAGGCTCAGAGCTGTCAGAACAGAGCCCTACATGGGGCTCAAATCCATGAGCACTGAGATCATGACCTAAGCTGAAGTCTGACGCTCAACCAACTGAACCACCCAGGCGCTGCCAAAAATTTTTTTTAAAAATAAATTTTACGTCATACAAAAGACATCAACAGAAGCATCCCACTACATGACGCAGTTACCAGCAGTATCTCATCACCAAGTGTTGTATGCTGGCAAGCGAGGGAACAAATGCAAAGAGATGTCCATTTTGAATTTTATTCCATTGCTTTGTCTATGATCTGAAAGGATGGATCACAATCATCCCCTTCTGGAGCATCAAGTCCCATGATTTGAAGATAGTTCCCAGTTCCTTGGAATGGGATACAGACAAGTCTCAGGCATGGGGCAGTCTTCTCTCTCCTCTACCAGTTCACGCCCACACCATCTCAACCCCTCTGAGCAACCTCATGACTGCCCTTCAACCTCCCTCCCCTCTCAGTAATTAAAGCTGACCAATAATACCGGACTTTACCTCACTGTGAGGAACTAGGGAATTGAAACAACCAGGACAAGAGTGCTGTCACCTTGGAGAAGGAGTGGAGGAGCCATCTTGAATGTTCCAGCCCCAGCAGGCACAACACGGTGAAGAACCTAGTAACATGGTTGACTATGAAGAAGCCACAGCCGTGTGGCTCTCATCAAACTGGATCCCAGTTCCCCGCAGCCATTCCTGTCACCCCAGCTGAAGTACCGGTCTGCATGGAGGAGAGACACGTTGTACCCTCTGTCTCTGCCTGAATTGCTGGCACACAAAATCATGAGCATAATAAAATTGTTGTTTTATGGCACTGAGTTTTGGAGTGGTTTGTTACACAGCAAGAGAGAGTTGGGTCATCCGAATAGATTCCTAGATGTAGCATTGCTAGACAACTGGTACACGTATTTTTAATTTTGATAGATATTACTGGATTGATCACAACAAGATGTTAACCAAATTGCATACATCAGCATTTTATTATTTCCCCATATCCTTGCTCATGGTTTTGTCTGCCAATCTAATAAGTGAAAAGTTGTATCTTACTGTGATATTCTCTTTTTTAAAATTTCTTCTTAATTTTTATTTTTAGAGAGATAGAGAGAGTGCACGAGTTGGGGGGAAGGTAGAGAGGGAAAGAATCTTTAGTTTTTAATATAATTTATTGTCAAATTAGCTTACACACAATACCCAGTGTTCATCTCAACAAGTGCCCTCCTCAATACCCATTACCAATTTTCCTCTTCCCCAACACCCGCATCCACCCTCAGTTTGTTCTCTGTGTTTATGAGTCTCTTGTGGTTTGCCTTACTCCCTCTCTGTTTGTAACTATTTCTCCCTTTCCTTTCCCCCATGGTCTTCTGTTAAGTTTCTCAAGATCCACATAAGGGTGAAAACATATGATATCTGTCTTTCTCTGACTGACTTATTTCATTTAGCATAATACCTTCCAGTTCCATCCACATTGCTGCAAATGGCATAATTTCATTCTTTCTTATTGTCAAGTAGTATTCCATTGTATGTATAAACCACGTCTTCTTTATCCACTTATCAGTTGATGGACATTTAGGCTCTTTCCATAATTTGGCTCTTGTTGAAAGTGCTACTTTTGGGATACCATCTGCCCCTAAGCATCAGCACTCCTGTAACCTTTGGGTAAATTTCCAGTAGTGCTATTGCTGGGTTGTATGGTAGTTCTGTTTTTAATTTTTTGAGAAACCTCCACACTGTTTTCCAGAGTGGCTGCACCAGTTTGCAACACCAAAAATGCACCAATGCAAGAGAGTTCCCATTGACAGAGAGAATCTTAAGCAGGCTCCTCACCCAGCACAGAGCCCGATGTGGAGCTTGATCCCATGACCCTGAAATCATGATCTGAGCCAAAATCAAGAATTGGATGCTCAACTGACTGAGCCACCCAGGGGACCCTTAATATGATTTTCATATGCATTACTCAATATGAATGTGGGTGAAAATTTTTCATAAGTGTAAGAGCTGTCATTTATTTTATGGACAATGGCTTTATATATTTGTTGCCCATGTTTGAATTCTGTTGCTAATCATTTTGATATTGATTTGGAGTTCTTTATGGGGCCCCAAATGACCATTTTACCTCTTCCTCTTGGATTTTTTTTAACTTTCAATTTTTTTCACTTTTATTATGGTTAGTATCCAGAAGAATGTCAAATAATCACAATGACAGCTGGTCTCCTTGCTTTATTCCTAATTTTTGTGGCAATTCTTCAATGTTTCTCATTAAACAATATGCTTTGAGGTTCAGATGGAAAATTTTATTATGCTAAAAAAAACAATTATTAGATGTCGAATTTTATAGAATTAACTTTCAATCGCTAAAGGGATTATCAGATTATGTGGCCCCATGGAAGTATTTTCTAATATTAAACCTTCTTTGCATTCCATTTAAGGTATTGCTGGATTCTATTTGCTAATAGCTATTTTAGGCTGTCTCTCCAGCTCTCCTGCTTCCCCTTTGCTCTGGTTCCAGCTGTATCAGGTTTTGGGCTTCCCTCTTCCTTTCAAACATAACAGCCATGTTGTTTTTCTGAACAGATTCTTCCATTCCAGAGGAATTCTGGTTCTATCTTTTAAGAAAATAAGATTTTTACCATCACTATTTTTCTCCCATCACTACCTCCTTTCTTAGGCAAACCTGGCATTGAACAAAAACTTTAGCATGATAAGTGTTATTAAGGGAAATATAGGGTACCTTGGGTACATGTAAGAGAGAAGCTAAGCTGAGGGGAGATAGGTAATCGGAAAATACTTCTTAGAAGTAACGTCCCATGAGCTGAAGTTGAAGAGTGAGTAGATGCTACAGGGACTGAAAGAAAAATAGTGTATTCCAAGGCAAGTGACATGGCATTCTCCTTGATATTCAAAGGAAGCTGGGATGTGTAGAACTCAGAGGCAAGAAGTCAGATTGTGTGGTAATGAGGCTAGAGTTTGAGGTAGAAGATTCAGTTCATATGGGGACTTGTCATCAAGTTCAGATCCTGACTGTTCTCCTATGAAAAATGAAAAATTACTCCAGGATTGCCTCAGTCATGCCACAGTCAGATGTGTGCGACTGTGGGCTGTGTGAGGAATGGCTTCGAAAACCTGCCTTTCATTGTGTGTTACATGACCCGCATTTGGGTAGCCTTATTGAAGTCCTCCTTCACTTCCTTTACCTCATGCACTGAAACAGAACAGTTGTGGTCAAAGCAAGGTGGAGAGGAGCCCTGGCTGTGACCTTGGAGATGAGCCACACAGAGTCTTTGCTCCAGTATGTCTTCTGACACCTTCCCCTGTGCTCAGGACGCTGACTGCCCTTTATTTCCTCACCAACCACTTCTGCAAAAAAACTTTTCATGTTTACTTCTAATTTTTTCCGAGTTCAACTGGTCTGAAAAGAACTTGGTTTCTGGGTGTTTTTGCAAGACTGAAAAACAACTTTTCTGGTTTAGTGAAAGGAAACCACAAGCCCCAAAGCTGCTTCTGAGGCAGGCTCTGTGCTCTGAGAGGGTGAATTGTCTTATCTGGTGTCATCTGAAGGGACTGAAATTCCCCTCTGTCCCAACACACACCTGCAGCCCACTACCCTTGAGATATTGTTCCTCTCTTGTGAGTAAAGGTTTTCCCCCAAGATAGGGTGAGGAAAACAAAACAACACATGAGGAGACATTCAAAAGGTTAAAGGAGCTAAATACAGATGAAATCAGAGTTAAAGATTCAAATCTCAGACACCAGCCAGAAGGTTTGTTTGGTGTAGTCTGTGACCCATGTCTCTAGATAGGCAGCTTCTCTTTTGGGAGAGGAGAGAAGAAGGGAGGAGAGGGGCAGAAGAGAAAGAGAGATAGGGAGAGAGAAACTTAAGCAGGCTTCACACTCAGTGCAGAGCCTGATGTGGGGCTCAACCCCATGACCCTGGGATCATGACCTGAGCCAAAATCAAGAGTTGGACATTTAGTGGAATGAGTTACCAAGGTGTCCCAGATGGGCGGCACCTTATAAAAGTGATGAGCTGTGCAAGTCTAACTTGTTATCCTGGGTCTGAAAATGTAGACATTGATCTATTTGGTCTATTTCTAACTTTCCCTGTTCCTCCTTGCCCTCAACCATTCCCTCCTCCAACATTTTTCATTTCCCGGAGTCCATCAGTGAGCGCATATGGCCAAAACACATCTTCCAATGTAGTCATTGACCTACAGTGATAGTCTACAGTGATCACGGTTTCTTGTGCAACAGACATATGGGAAAACTGAATTGCATAATCTTGACTTTGTAAATGTGGATTAAATCAAAGAAGTGAAACCAGGACAACAGGGAAGTTCATTCTATCTTCCCCCTTTTCTCTCCCTTCTTCCATCCCTCTTACTCCCCAAGCCATGTGACCCACCCTTACTTGCCTCTCTCTCCCACCTCATTGCATTTCTCTCTTTCTTGAACAATGTATGGTGCCTTGGCCCCTATTTCTGGGAATGTAAGTCCCCCACCTTTCTAGAACACCCTTCCCCTTAATCCTGGTTTGTAGTCCTGAGAGATTCCAGAACTGATGGGTTCTGGTGCTCACAAAGAGTAGAGAGAGGCACAGGCTCTTCTGAAAAGGCTATTCCAGACTCTGCCCAAGCTGCACACATGCATGGTGGCCAGCACCCCGCCCATTCCCAACCTTTACTCTTAGGTTTTAATTCTTTCTGAGGAATTTGCTTCAGAGGCTACTTTAAGCAATGATTTCCTTTCCAAGAGATGGAAGAAATTCCAGGAGGCAGGCAGACCATTAGGTTAGGGTGCTCAGAGGTGGCTTCAGGGTCCCCCTTTTCTGTAAGTGGACCCACTGACCACACTGTCACACGATGACAGGAATTTGAATTCCAACGGGAAATTGTGCAGATGCTAACAAAGGGAAGTGTATGAACACCAGCTCTTACTGCCTTTGAGCGGTGCCATAGTGCTGATTATGACCATGTAGTGACATTAGGACTCTTTGCCAGCACAGGACAGCTGGTTTTCCAGCACTGGAATTTCCCATTGACACCTTAGCATTTGTGCTCACTCTGAGGCACAAACCCCAGGCCACCGCTAACCCACTGGGGCTGACTGGATTCACAGAGAGCTGGGTGGCATGCAGCTGTCACTTCAGGGTGGGCTCAAAGGACTAGTGGTCCCTAATGGGAGACCATGAGTAGTGACCAGACCAGGGGTCTGTCAGGGCAATGTCTATAAAATCCCTCTAGTCTTGGGGTTTGGACTTCTGGGTTCATCAAAGAAGTGCTGAGCTGGAGACATTTCAGGGTAAATCAAGTCATCTTTGTCCACCTCTTTGCACAAAATAGGCAATTTAACATCTTGTCTTTACACATGTTCTCCACCAGTCTCCAAACTTTGCATGACTTTATTAAAAACTTAGAAATCACAGAAGTAAAGCCAGTGAATTGCTGAAGTAGTAATTAGTACAAGGTCATTGTGCACAAATGCAAACCAGGAACACTCACACCAAACACGGGGTGAAGCTTCGATGTGTGTTGTTGTAAAGTCACTTGTAGAGTCAGATGGCAGCCACTATGTATTCTCCACAGGGATGGGTTATAATATTAGAATTTTCTTTTTTTTTCATTTTTTATGTTTTTAATTTATTTTTGAGAGACAGTGTGAGCAGAAGAGGTTCAGAGAGAGAGAGAGAGAGAGATACAGAATCCAAAGACAGGCTCCAAGCTCTGAGCTAGCTGTCAGCACAGAGCTCGATGCGGGGCTTGAACCCACTAACAGTGAGATCATGACCTGAGTCGAAGTAGGACGCTTAACCAACTGAGCCACCCAGACACCCCTAGAATTTTCTTAAATGATAGAAAACTGGTAACTGGTTTCCTAAAAGCAGTTTTAGGGAACAGTTTAAGTTTTACTTTTGATTTCCAGAGGCAGAAGCAAGAAATGACCCAGGTCAGGTAGTCTTGCAAAATAAGCCAAAATAAGTTTTGTTTGTATAAGTAACTTGGGTTTCTTTTTAGTTTTGTTCAGCAAATTTTCAAGGTAGTATCTGTTTTCTCTTTAAATAATGCAGGGGGATTTTTTCTTAGAGCAAAATAAAAGTTGATTCTGTTTTTTTTCTCTCTTTAAGTCTACTTTATTGAGATACATTTTTTTCTTTTATAGTTTATTGTCAAGTTAGTTTCCATATAACACCCAGTGCTCATCCCCACAAGTGCCCCCCTCCATGCCCATCACTCCCTTTCTCTTTTCCCCCTCCCTCATCAGCCCTCAGTTTGTGCTCAGTATTCAAGAGTCTCTCATGGTTTGCCTCCCTCCCCCCAAATATTTTCCCCTTCTTCTCCACCATGGTCCTTTGTTAAGTTTCTCCTGTTCCACTTATGAGTGAAAACATATGGTATGTGTCCTTCTCTGCCTGACTTATTTCACTTAGCATGACACCCTTGAGTTCCATCCACGTTGCTATGAATGGCCAGATTTCATTCTTTCTCATTGCCATGTAGTATTCCATTGTATAGATAAACCACATCTTCTTGATCCATCCATCAGTTGATGGACATTTAGGCTCTTTCCATGATTTGGCTATTGTTGACAATGCCGCTAAGAACATTGGGGCACATGTGCCCCTATGCATCAACATTCCTGTATTTCTTGGGTAATTTCCTAGCAGTGCTATTGTTGGGTCATAAGGGAGTTCTACTGTTAATTTTTTGAGGAATTTCCACACTGTTTTCCAAGAGCGGCTGCACCAGTTTACATTCCCACCAACAGTGTAGGAGGGTGCCTGTTTCTCCACACCCTCACCAGCATCAATAGTCTCTTGATTTGTTCATTTTAGCCACTCTGACTGGCGTGAGGTGGTTTCTCAGTGTGGTTTTGGTTTGTATTTCCCTGATGGTGAGTGACGCTGAGCATCATTTCATGTGTCTGTAGGCCATCTGGATGTCCTCTTTGGAGAAGTGTCTGTTCATGTCCTCTGCCCAGTTCTTCACTGGATTATTTGTTTTTCTGAGTGGAGTTTGGTGAGTTCCTTGAAGTGGGGTTTTTGTTTGTGTGCATATCCAGGAAGTCTGTGTATATACATCTGATGTCAGCCCATTTCCCCGAACTGCCTCAAATTATAAGAACAAGACTGTTCACTATAAATTCATCGGTATGTGCGACAACACTGCCTTCTATCTCCACACCATCGTTTCCTACCTCACATCCACCACCTTTTGCTGTCTTTGATGCCTTTGCTATCACACTATGTTGTGGTCACCTCCCAGGACAGAGCTGGAATGTTGGGCCCATGTCCCCAGCCCTATATGCAGGTCAGCACTGAAGGGGGGCAGCTGGGGACAAGAAGACATCTCACTGCCCAGACTTATCTGATCCTCCATGCTAGGCTGGTGAGGGTGAAGCAAGAGCATTTCCCTCTCAGTCTCAAACCTACACCAGGTTTCCTGCAGAATGGGCAGAGCTATGAGAATTGTTGGCTCTTGTGAGCAAACAAGAGACCACAGAGATGGAACAAGGTTTTCTGACCTTACTCTGCCTTCTGACCTGAGCTGAAGGTGTGGGCTAAAAAGAATGGACCCTGAGTGGTGGGCAAGCATGTTGAAGCGCTGAGTGGAACTTGGGACATGTACACCATCAACTGTTCTGTGATAAGTGTTTGTGGTGGAATCTGCTAACTTTCTGGGAGATTCCTGCTTACTGGAAGTTTGGGAAACAACTGTTACTTCGGTATGTATGTTTTTGTTCTTGTTCTTGTTGAACCATTTGCAATTGCCATTTTCACGTTGCATTTGACCTTCATGACATGACACAACATAAAAGAGGGCAAACACCGAAAGTGGGAGTGAAACTGGCAAATAACCCTGAAGACCAGAAAAGGCAATCTCTAATTGTCAGGGTGGGGATTTCCTGTGTAATTTCCCCACTCAAATTCTCATTATTCAACACTTGGCCCTACATGCCAAGATTGCCCAGAAAAGCTACTGTCCGCCTCCTCGGGGAGAATGGGAGATACCCTCCTTCCACCACATGACCTCCAGCGCCCCATTTCCCATGCTCACTGTCTGCCTTCGGACCCTTGTAACCCTGCCCTCCAGCAATTTCATGTGTGCTGAATTGAGGCTTCTATGCATTCCTAGTTAACAAAACCAAATGAGTGATACCTAAGAGCTGGAAACCAAAGCATCGGAGCAGATTCATAGAGGAGATGCCATTGAGGGGGGAAGGGGAAGATTTAAAAAGTTGGCTCTCAAACCCGGCATAAGTGATGCATCCTTAGACTGAAGCCAGAATCGCAAACTAGTTAGGCAGCCAAGTACATCAACAGTCAGTCAGGAAGCTGTCCTACAAAGGCACCAAACTTCTCTGTGCTTGTGGTTAAAACCATCCAGCTATAAGCTCTCCATTCAAACTCATCTCTACTCACTGGTGATTCCCTTTTCCATTTTTGAACACCTTAGTTAGACTTTCCTTTGTGGTGAAGAAACACTGAATATGTCCTTCATTGCAGACAGAGAGCAGATTTCTTCCGATCGGTGTAATTGCCAAGTACCTTTGCCTTGAAATTTCTATTCGGTCCCTTCACCATTTTCTGTATAATTATTTTACATACTTCCATCATATTCTTTCCTACACCCCTCTGAACATGCCGCATGGTCAATACCCAGCTCCAAAACCTAGTCCCCAGAATTGGCCATATATTTTTACATGTTTCTTATTCAACTTGGAGAGTTTGGAGTATTATTTTCTTTGGATAGTGGACTTCTGTTAATAAAGTCTGGGTTAAAGGGGCTTTTTTTTTGAGCATTTTTTTCTGTGCCATGGGTGCATAGTGAGTTTGAGCTCCACTAAAAGCTCCAGATTTCTCCTGAAATTACCCTAAATTGAATCCCTCCAGTCTGGTCTTCTAAAATTTGTTTTTGGAAGAACTATCATTTAAGAATTTTCAAAATAATTATCCAGCTGGTTTTACTGCAGGGTTCTAGCTTATCATTTTGTTTCCTGGCCATAGGATGTCCCATGGAAAATATTATTTAGAATAATAGTTTTATCTCTGGAGAATGAAGAGAACATATGAGAAAGAGAAACTGGGATTATATCACCTCCATAACTAATTGCATGACCTTAACATGTTATTCAAGCTTTAGTTTTCTAACATTTTAAACAGATATTTTAATACCTATTTGGATGGTGTCATATGGGATCTTGGAAGAACAATTAAAACAAAGGAGAGAGATAATTTTCAAAAATATGAATTGGTGGGGCACCTGGCTGGCTCAATTGGAAGACCATGCAACTCTTGACCTTGGGATTGTGAGTTTGAGCCCCATGTTGGATGTAGAGATTACTAAAAAATAAACTTTCAAAATAACTAAAAAATAGAATAAAAGAAAAACAATGTTTAAAAAATATGGATAACAGGAAAAGCAATCCAAGCTTTTGGAATAAGCAACAGGTGTAGTTAGAGGGCAATTCACAATTCTAAATACTTAAGGATTTGAAGGAATAACAGAGTAAAACTGAAGAATACAGATGAAAGGAAATTAGAAATAATAAAAAAATAGAGAAAGAAATTAATGAAATTTAAAAGAATGCAAAATATCCCCAAATTTACACAATAAAGCTGATTCTTTGAAATGACATACAATTCTGCTCATGTGAATCAAAATCAAAGAGCAAGAACACAATAAAAAATTTTAAGGGAATTCTATGAGTAGATTTGGGCAAATACACTTGAAAATAGAAATGAGTAGATAATAAAAAGATAAATAAATAAAACTATATAATTTCAGATATCAGATAAAACAATGGCATTATTATTCCCATGCAGGGAACTATTTTTTGCTATATCCCAAATTATATTTTTAAAATATTTGACTTCTTAAAATTTTTCTATTAATATAGATCTATTTTTATAAACTGTCTAAATATAGACCTGTTGCCTACAACAGGTAACCATTTGGTGAGAGATGTGAATATCTTTAAATTTGTATAAGCCACAAAGAGCAGAGTTAGTCTTATTACCCCAAGTGCACAGAAAAAAGAAGATAAATTTAATGTCATTATTTCATTTTTTAATTAAAAAAATTTTAATGTTTGTATTTGACAGACGGAGCATCAGTAAAGCAGGAGCAGAAATGGAGGCAGAATCCAAAGCAGGCTTTAGGCTCAGCTGTCAGCACAGAGCCCCATGCAGAGCTTGAACCCAAGAGCTGCAAGAGGTTGGACGCTTAACAAACTGAGCCACCTTTTGCTTACTGTCTACTAGAGACTCATTTTAGACCTCAGGGCACCTTCAGATTGAAAGTGAGGGGATAGAGAACTGTCTATCATGCTACTGGAAGTAAAAAAAAAAAGTTGGAGTAGTCATACTTATATCAGACAGACTAGACTTTAAATTAAAGGCTGTAATAAGAGATTAAGAAGGGCATTATATCATAATTACAAGGTCTCTCCATCAGGAAGAGCTAAGACTTATAAATGTCTATGCACAGAATTCAGGAGCACCCAAATATATAAAACAATTAATCACAAACATAAGCAGTCTTATTGATAAGAATGTGTTAATTGCAAGGGACTTTAATACTCCACTGACAGCAATGAATAGATTATCTAGAAAGAGAATTAGTAAAGAAACAATGGCTCTGAATTATACATTGGATTAGATGGACTTGACAGATATATTTAGAATTCTACATCCCAAAGCAGTGTAATACACTTTCTTCTCAAGAGCACATGGTACATTCTCCAAGATTGATCACATACTGGGTCACAAAGCAGCCCTCAATAAATATAAAAGAATTGAGATCATACCATGCACACTTTCAGATCACAATGATATGAAACTTGAAATCAACCACAGGAAAAAGTCTGGAAAATCTCCAAAAGCATGGAGATTAAAGAACATCCTACTTAAGAATGAATGGGTCAACCAGGAAATTAGAGAAGAAATTCAAAAATATATGGAAATAAATGAAAATACAATAATCCAACCCCTTTGGGATGCAGCAAAGGCAGTCCTAAGAGGAACATACATTGTAATAAAGGCCTACCTCAAGAAACAAGAAAAATCCCAAATACAAAATCTAACATCACTCTTAAAGGAACTAGAAGCAGAACATCAAAGATACCCCAAACTCAGCATAAAAAGAGAAATAATAAAGCTCAGGGAAGAAATAAACAATATAGAATAAAAAGAAGCAGTAGAATACATCAATGAGACCAAGAGTTGGCTTTCTAAAAAATAAACAAAATAAATAAACTTCTAGCCAGGCTTCTCAAAAAGAAAAGAGAGAGGACCCAAATAGATAAAATCATGAATGAAAAGGGATTTATTACAGCTAATTCCTCAGAAATACAAGCAATTATCGGGGAATACTATGAAAAATGATATGCCAAACTGACGAACCTGGAAGAAATGGACAAATTCCTAAATATCCACACACTACCAAAACTCAAACAGGAAGAAATAGAAAATTTTAACAGACCCATAACTAGAAAGAAATTGAATCAGTTATCAAAAAACTCCCAACAAATAAGAGTCCTGGACCAGATTGCTTCCCTGGGGAATTCTACCACACATTTAATGCAGAGTAAATACCTATCCTTCTCAAGCTGTTCCAAAAAATACAAACGGAAGGAAAACTTCTGGACTCATTCTATGAAGCCAGGATCACTTTGATTCCTAAACCAGACAGAGACCTAGCAAAAAAAGGAGAACTACAGGCCAATATCCCTGAAGAACATGGATGCAAAATTCTCAACCAGATACTAGTAAATTGAATTAAACAGCATATAAAAAGAATTTTCACCATGAATCAAGTGGGATTCATCCCTGGCTTGCAGGAATCACAAATCAATCAATGTGATACATCACATTAACAAAAGAAAAGATAAAAACCATATGATCCTATCAATAGATACAGAAAAAGCATTTGACAAAATACAGCATTCTTTCTTAATAAAAGCCCTCAAGAAAGTCAGGATAGAAGGAACATACTTAAGTATCATAAAAGCCATTTATGAAAGGCCCACAGCTAATATCATCCTCTATGGGGAAAAACTGAGAACTTTCCCCCTGAGATGAGGAACATGACAGAGATGTCCAGTCTCACCACTATTGTTAAACATAGAGTTGGAGGTTCTTGCATCAGCAATCAGACAACAAAAATGAAATAAAAAGCATCAGAATTGGCAAAGATGAAGTCACACTTCCACTTTTTCCAGACATGATATTCTAACATGAGAAACCTGACAGACTCCACCAAAACTCTGCTAGAACAGATACATGAATTCAGCAAAGTCACAGGATACAAAATCAGTGTACAGAAATTGGTTTCATTTTTATGCACCAATAATAAAGCAACAGGAAAAGAAATAAGGAAATTGGTCCCATTCACAATTGCATCACAAAATATCTAGGAATAAACCTAATCAAAGATATAAAAGACTGTATGTTGAAAACTATAGAAAACTAAGAAGGAAATCGAAAAAGACACAAAGAAATGGAAAAAATATTGCATGCTCATGGATTGGAAGAATAAATATTGTTAAAATGTCATTACTATCCAAAGCAATCTACACATTCAATGCAATCCCCATCAACATTGCACCAGCATTCTTCTCAAAGTTATAACAAACAATCCTAAAATTTGTATGGAACAAAAGATCCTGAATAGTCAAAGTAATATTGAAAAAGAAAACCAAAACAGGAGGCATCACAATCCTAGAGTTTAGCCTCTACTACAAAGCTGTAACCATTAAGATAGTATGGTATTGGCACAAAAACAGACACATAGCCCAATAGAATAGAATACAGAACCCAGAATTGGACCCACACATGTATGGCCAACTAATCTTTGAGAAAGCAGAAAAGATTATCCAATGGAAAAAAGACAGTCTCTTTAACAAATGGTACAGGAGAACTGGACAGCAAGGTGCAGAAGAATGAAACTAGACCACTTGCTTACACCATACACAAAAATAAATTCAAAATAGATGAAGGACCTGAATATGAGACAAGAAGTCTTTCTCCCTAGAGGAGAAAACAGGAAACAACCTCTTTGACCTCAGCTGCAGGAATTTCTTACTCAACACATCCCCAAAGGCAAGGGAATCAAAAGCAAAAATGAACTGTTGGGTCCTCATCAAGATAAAAATCTTCTGCACTGCAAAGGAAACAATCAACAAAACTAAAAGGCGCCCGATGGAATGGGAAAAGATAGTTGCAAATGACATATCAGATAAAGGGCTAGTATCCAAAATCTACAAGGAATTCACCAAACTCCATACCTGAAAAACAAATAATCCAGTGAAGAAATAGGCAGAAGACATGAATAGACAGTTTTCCAAAGAAGACATCCAGATGGCCAACAGACATATGAAACAGTGCTCAATGTCACTCATCATCAGGGAAATACAAATCAAAACCACACTGAGATACCATCTCATGCTGGTCAGAGTGGCTAAAATGAACAAATCAAGAGACTATAGATGCTGGCAAGGATGTGGAGAGACAGGCACCCTACTACACTGTCGGTGGGAATGTAAACTCGTGCAGCCACTTTGTAAAACAGTGTGGAGGTTCCTCAAAAGATTAACAATAGAACTCCCTTATGACCCAGCAATAGCACTGCTAGGAATTTACCCAAAGGATACAGGAGTGTTGATGTATAGGGGCACATGTACCCCAATGTTCATAGCAGCACTTCTTTTTAATAGTTTATTACCAAGTTGGTTTCCAAATAACACCCAGTACTCTTCCCCACAAGTGTCCCTCTCCATGACCACCACCACCCTTTCACTTCCCCCTTCCCTCATCAGCCCTCAGTTTGTCTTCAGTATTCAAGAGTCTCTCATGATTTGCCCCACTCCCTCTCCCTAACTCTTCCCTTCCCTTTCCCATTTTCATGGTCCCCTGTTAGGTTTCCCCTGTTAGACCTATGAGTGAAAACATATGGTATCTGTCCTTCTCTGCCTGACTTATTTCACTTAGCATGACTCCCTCAAGGTCCATCCACTTTGCTACAAATGGCCAGATTTCATTATTTCTCATTGCATAGCAGCACTTTCAACAGTAGCCAATTTATGGGAAGTGCCTAAATGCCCATCAACTGATGAATGGATCAAGATGTGGTTTATGCTTGTTCATGCATTCCGTTCTGCTCCAGACATTTTTATTTCTAAATCATACCTTCTGAATTGCATCCTCAATATTATTCTGAAAGAATCTGCTAACTCTGATACCCATCTCTGGCGGATGGCATTTTATTTACTGAAGTTGAAAATGTAAAAAGTGTAAGTTCATTAAGGGCACAATAGATGGAACTTTCATGGGAAGAGCAAGGAAAACACTCAAGCAGAAAAAGGTCACACAGCACAGAAAAGAAAATGCAACTGGGAACTGGAAGACCAATCATTATGATGCATGACTTTGACAATGGATTGAGTCTATCTGAAGTTAAATCTTCCCATCTGTTAAGAAGATTGGTTATGTGATGAGCTATGATGTTGCTCATTAAACGTTGAGAGAGATTTCCTAGAAAAAAAAAGATGTGGTTTATATATATAATGGAATACTACTTGGCAATGAGAAAAAATGGAAATCTGGCCATTTGTAGCAACACGAATGGAACTAGAGGGTATTATGCTAAGTGAAATAACTCAGTGAGAGAAAGACAGATACCATATGTTTTCACACATCTGTGGATCTTGAGAAACTCAACAGAAGAACATGGGGATGGGGAAGGGGAAAAAAGTTATAGAGAGGGAGGGAGGCAAAACCCAAGACCCTTAAATACTGCGAACACACTGAGAGTTAATGAGAGGTGGGGCAGAAGGCGATGGGCACTGAGGAGGGCACTTGTTGTGATGAGCACTGGGTGTTGTATGGAAATCAATTTGAGATTAAATTATATACAGAAAATAAAAAAATAAAATTTTAAACGTTTATTTATTTTCATTTAAAAAGCTTTTAATGATTATTTATTTTTTAAGTAGTTTATTGTCAAATTAGTTTCCATACAACACCCAGTGCTCTTCCCCACAAGTGCCCTCCTCCATCACCACCACATCTTTTCCCCCCTCCTCTTCAACCCTCAGTTCGTTTTCAGTATTCAATAATCTCAATCCGTAACCAAAGTGCTGAGGCATAGGAGCACATGTACCCCAATGTTCATAGCGGCACTTTCTACAATAGCCAAATCATGGAAAGAACCTAAATGTCCATCAACTGATGAATGGATCAAGAAGATGTGGTATATATATACAATGGAGTACTATATGGCAATGAGAAAGAATGATATATGGCCATTTGTAGGAAAGTGGATGGACCTT
>PJEM01012417.1:6764-22009 GCA_004023845.1 Helogale parvula | reverse complement strand
GGAAGAGTGAGGGACACAGATCAAGGGAGACTACTGAATACTGGAGACGAACCATGGACTGAAGGGGGAGGGGGAAAGGAGGAAAGGGTGATGGTCATGGTGGGGGCACTTGTGGGGAGAAGCACTGGGTGTTATATGGAAACTAATTTGACAATTAACTTTTATTAAAAAAAAAATAGTCTCACAAGTTTTGGGTCCCTCTCTCTCCCCAACTCTCTTTCCCTCTTCCCCTCCCCCTGGTCCTCCATTAGGTTTCTCCTGTTCTCCTGTTAGACCTATGAGTGCAAACATATGGTATCTGTCCTTCTCTGCTTGACTTATTTCGCTTAACATGACACCTTCGAGGTCCATCCATTTTCCTACAAATGGCCAGATTTCATTCTTTCTCATTGCCATGTAGTACTCCATTGTGTATATATATCACATCTTCTTGATCCACTCATCAGGTGATGGACATTTAGGCTTTTTCCATGTTGTGGCTATTGTTGACAGTGCTGCTATGAACATTGGGGTACATGTGCTCCTATGCATCAGCACCTCTGTATCCCTTGGGTAAATCCCTAGTAGTGCTATTGCTGGGTCATAAGGGAGTTCTAAGGATAGTTTTTTGAAGAACCTCCACACTGTTTTCCAGAGCGGTTGCACCAGTTTACACTCCCACCAACAGTGTAGGAGGGTGCCCGTCTCTCCACACCCTCGCCAGCATCTATAGTCTCTTGATTTGTTCATTTTAGCCACTCTAACTGGTGTGATGTCGTATCTCAGTGTGGTTTTGATTTGTGGTTCCCTGATGATGAGTGATGTTGAGCATCGTTTCATGTGCCTGTAGGCCATCGGGATGTCCTCCTTGGAGAAGTGTCTGTTTATGTCTTCTGCCCATTTCTTCACTGGGTTATTTGTTTTTTGGGTGTGGAGTTTGGTGAGTTCCTTGTAGATTTTGGATACTAGCCTTTTATCTGATATGTCATTTGCAACTATCTTTTCCCATTCTGTCGGTTGCCTATTAGTTTTCTTGATTGTTTCCTTTGCAGTGCAGAAGTTTTTATCTTGATGAGGTCCCAGGAGTTCAGTTTTGCTTTCATTTCCCTTGCCTTTGGGGACGTGTCGAGTAGGAAATTGCTGCAGTAGAGTTCAAGGAGGTTGTTTCCCACTTTCTCCTCGAGGGTTTTGATGGTTTCCTGTCTCTCATTCAGGTCCTTCAGCCATTTGGGGTTTATTTTTGTGTGTGGTGTAAGAAAGCAGTCTAGTTTCATTCTTCTGCATGTTGCTGTCCAGTTCTCTCAGCACCACCTGCTAAACTGGCAATCTTTTTTCCATCGGATGCTCTTTCCTGCTTTGTCAAAAATTAATTGGCTGTACATTTGGGGCCCGGTTTTGGGTTCTCTATTCTATTCCATTGGTCTATGTGTCTGTTTTTGTGCCAATACCATATTGTCATGATGATGACAGCTTTGTAGTAGAGGCTAAAGTCTGGGATTGTGATGCCTCCCATTTTGGTTTTCTTCTTCAATATGACTTTGGCTATTCGGGGTCTTTTGTGGTTCCATACGAATTTGAGGATAGTTTGTTCTAGCTTTAAGAAGAATGTTGGTGCAATTTCAATGGGGATTGCATTGAATGTATAGATTGCTTTGGGAAGTAATGACATTTTCACAATGTTTACTCTTCTGATCCATGAACAGGGAATGTTTTTCCATTTCTTGGTGTCTTCTTCAATCTCTTTCATAAGTTTTCTATAGTTTTCATCATATAGGTCTTTTACATTCTTGGTTAGGTTTACTCCTAGGTATTTGATGGTTTTTCGTGTAATCGTGAATGGGATCAGTTTCTTGATTTCTCTTTCCACTGCTTCATT
Organism: Helogale parvula; assembly: GCA_004023845.1. Taxonomy (NCBI): domain Eukaryota; kingdom Metazoa; phylum Chordata; class Mammalia; order Carnivora; family Herpestidae; genus Helogale; species Helogale parvula. Next base: position 20,154 of record PJEM01012417.1, on the reverse strand, counting down.
ATTGGTGTATAGGAATGCAACTGATTTCTGTACATTGATTTTGTACCCTGCAACTTCACTGAATTCATGGATCAGTTCCAGAAGGATTATAGTGGAGTCTGCCGAGTTTTCCATGTAGAGGATCATGTCATCTGCGGAAAGTGAAAGTTTGCCTCCTTCTTTGCCAATTCGGATGCCTTTTATTTCCTTTCGTTGTCTGACTGCTGATGCTAGGACTTTCAGCACTATGTTAAACAACAGTGGTGAGAGTGGACACCCTTGTCGTGTTTCTGATCTCAGGGGCAAAGCTCTCAGTTTCTTCCCCATTGAGAATGATATTAACTGTGAGCTCTTCATAAACTGCTTTTATAATATTTAGGTAAGTTCCTTCTATTCCAACTTTCTCAAGGGTTTTTATTAAGAAAGGGTGCTGTATTTTGTGAAATGCTTTTCCTGCATCTATCGACAGGATCATATGGTTTTTATCCTTTCTTTTGTTAATGTGATGGATCACATTGATGGATTTGCGGATATTGAACCATCCCTGTAACCCAGGAATGAATCCCACTTGATCATGGTGGATAATTCTTTTTATATGCTTTGAATTCGATTTCTAGTATCTTGTTGGGTATTTTTGCATCTGTGTTCATTAAGGATATTGGTCTGTAGTTCTCTTTTTTGGCTGGGTCTCTGTCTGGTTTGGGTATCAAGGTGATGCTGGCTTTGTAGAATGCGTTTGGAAGTTTTCCTTCTATTTCTATTTTTTGGAATGGTTTGAGAAGAATGGGTATTAGCTCTGCTTTAAATGTCTGGTATAATTCTGCTGGGAAGCCATCTGGCCCTGGTGTCTTATTCGTTGGGAGATTTTTGATAAAGGATTCGATTTCTTCACTGGTTATTGGTCTATTCATGCTTTCTACCCTTTCCCGTTTGAATTTTGGCAGTGCATGTACATTTAGGAATTTGTCCATTTCTTCTAGGTTGTCCAGTTTGTTGGCATATAATTTTTCATAGTAAACTCTGTTCAAACTCCATCTGTTCAATGTGTCATTCAGGTCCTTTGTTTCTTTAGTGATTTTCTGTCTGGTGATTGCTTGTATTTCTAAGGGATTGGTTGTAATAGATCCATTTTCACTCATGATTTTGTCTATCTGAGTGCGCTCTCTTTTCTTTCTGAGGAGCCTGGCTAGAGGCTTATCAATTTTGTTTATTTTTTCAAAGAACCAACTCGGTTTCATTGATCTGCTCGACTCGATTTTTGGATTCTATATTGTTTATTTCTGCCCTGTTCCCAGTGATGTCTTTTCTTCTGCTGGGTTTAGGGTGCTCTTGCTGCTTCCCTTCTAGTTCCAGTAGGTGCTCCGTTAGATTTTGAATTTGCGCTTTTTTTTTGCTTGTTGAAATTGGCCTGGATTGCAATATACTTTCCTCTTAGGACTGCCTTTGCTGCGTCCCAGAAGGTTTGGATTGTTGTATTTTCATTTTTATTTGTTTCCATATTTTTAAAAATTTCTTCTCTAATTGCCTAATTAGCCCAGTCATTCTTCAGTGGGGTGGTTTTTAACCTCCACATTTTTGGAGGTTTTCCAGACTTTTTCCTGTGGTTAATTTCAAGTTTCATAGCATTGTGATCTGAAAGTGTGCATGGTATGATCTCTACTCGTTTATACTTATGGAGGGCTGCTTTATGTCCCAGTATGTGATCAATCTTGGAGAATGTGCCATGTGCACTCGAAAAGAAGGTGAATTTCCTAACTTCAGAATGCAGAGTTCTAAATATATCTATCAATTCCATCTGTTCCAATGTGTCATTCAGGTCCTTTGTTTCTTTAGTGATTTTCTGTCTGGTTGATCTATCCATTGTTGTCAGTGGAGTATTCAAGTCCCCTGCAATTAGCACATTCTTATCAATAAGATTGTTTCTGTCTGTGATTAATTGTTTTATGTATTTGGGCGCTCCCGAATTTAGTGCATAGATATTTATAATTGTTAGCTTTTCCTGATGGAGAGACCCTTTAATTATATATAATGTCCTTCTTCATCTCTTGTTACTGCCTTTACTTTAAAGTCCAATTTGTCTGATATTAGTATGGCTAGTCCAGCTTTCTTTTGGCTTCCAGTCGCATAATAGATATTTCTCCATCTCTTTACTTTCAACCTGAAGGTATCTTCAGGTCTAAAATGAGTCTCTTGTAGACAGCAAATAGATGGATTTTGTTTTTTAATCCATTCTGCTACTCTGTGTCGTGGGGTTGGAGCATTCAGTCTATTTACATTCAGTGTTATTATTGGAAAATGTGGGTTTAGAGTCATTGTGTTCTCCCTAGAATTCATGTTGATAGTGGTGTCTCTGGCGCCTTGTATTCTTTGCAACATTTCCCTCATAGAGTCCCTCTTAGGATTTCTTGTAGGGCTGCTTTGGTGGTCATGAATTCTCTCAATTTTTGTTTATTTAGGAACACTTTTATTTCTCCTTCCATTTTGAATGACAGGCTTGCTGGATAAAGGATTCTTGGCCGCATGTTTTTTCTGTTCATCACATTGAAGATTCCCTGTCATTCCTTTCTGACCTGCCAAGTTTCATTCGATAGGTCTGTAACCACTCTGATAGGTTTCCCTTTGTACGTGAGGACCCTTTTATCCTCAGCTGCTTTCAGAATTCTCTCTTTATCTTTATATTTTGCTAGTTTCACTATGATATGTCATGCTGTGACTTCTTCCTGGAGGTTCTTCAGGGGAGAGTTCCTTCGTTTTGTCATTTTTGCTAGTTTTCTGTCTCTTCAGCTTTAAAAGGCTCGTTGTGCTCTCTGCACCTGTTAATATTGCTCTGTTAAAGGAGGCTTATTGTCTGTCCAGGGCCTGTCATTTCAGGAAATATTCTTTTAATGGTGTCTCTCAATTTCTCTTGTTGTGCCTTTGAATATTTTATTTCCCTACTCAGCGATATTTGGGACTCGCTGTCATGCACACTCTGGCTTGTTTCTTGGTGTAGACCTATGAAGGAAAACAGACAGACAAACACAGAGGGAACAGAAGCACACAAATGCACAGACAAATCAAACTAACAAACAAACTAAAGGGGGGAAAGAAAAGAAAGAAAATGGAGAGGAAAGAGACGAAAAGAAGAGAAGAAAAGAAAATAATATAGGGGGTCAGAGACAACAAAGGACAATGGACAATCTAAAAGTGTATGACCAGTTGAGGGGAGAGATAAGGATGAGATACAGGGGAATATATTCAGGTATCTTTGAGGTGTCTTCTTTCTGGATTCTGTATTTTCTCCTTCCACTCTTGCAGATGGGAGCAATGTCCTTCTCAGTTCGATAGATGGGGCAGACGAAGTTTACAGAGCTCTGTTTATTTATTTTTTAAGAGAAAGAGACAGAGCATGAGCAGAGGAGGGACAAAGAGAGGGGGAGACACAGAATCTCCAACAGGATTCAGGCTCTGAGTTGTCAGCACAGACCCTGATGTGAGAGTGTGAGATCATGACCTGAGTCAAAGTTGGGTGCTTAACTGATTGAGCCACCGGGTGCCCCTATTTTGAGAGAGAGAGAAAGAGAGAGAGCGTGCACACAAAAGTGGGAGAGGGGCAGAGGGAGAGAGAGAGAGAGAGAGAGAGAGAATCCCAAGCAGGCTCCACAACATCCGTGTGGAGCTCAATGTGGGGCTCAATATCAAGAACTGTGAGATCATGACCTGAGCAGAAATCAGTTAAATGCTTAACTGCCTGAGTCACCCAGGCATCCCTATGTCATTATTTTTAATACTTTAATATTTAGAAACACTAATGGGTCTCTTATGATGTATAGTAACATGAAGTGTAACCAGCACTCAGATAAAGAAACAGAACATCCCAGAAGTCCCCCTAGTATTCTCCAAGGGTGACTTCTAGCTGAACTTAGAATAGCATAGATTCATTTTAGCTGTCCTTGTACTTTATATAAATGGAATTATGTACTATGTATTTCTTTTGTATCTGGTTTTTGTTTCTGTTTTCATTTTTTGCTTAGCATTATGTTTGAGATTTATCCATATTATAATAAGTAGCAATAAATTGTGCATTCTCACTATTAGTATTCTATTGTGTGAATATAACCCAATTTACATACCTATAATTTATAATTTATGAATGAATATATAATTTGTATAATTAACCCAATTAATGTAGGCTATATTATTTATGCTTTTTAAATTTTTAATTATTTATTTGTTTGTTTATAAAAAGGGCTCCACACCCAACATGGAGCTTGGATTCACTACTTTGAGATCAAGTCCTGAGCTGAGATCAAGTCAGACACAAGTGACTGAACTACCCAGGCACTCCTGCTTTTTCATTTTAAAACCAGAGGCAAGGGAATCAAGAACAAAAATGAACTACTGGGACCTCATCAAGATGAAAAGCTTCTGCAAGGCAAAGGAAACAATCAAAAAAACTAACAGGCAACCTACAGAATGGGAAAAGATAGTGGCAAATGGCATATCAGATAAAGGGCTAGTAACCAAAATCTACAAGGAACTTACTAAACTCCATACCTGAAGAACGAATAATCAAGTGAAGAAATGGGCAGAAGACCTGAATAGACACTTCTCCAAAGAGGACATCCAGATGGCCTACAGGCACATGAAACAATGCTCAGCATCACTAATCATCAGGGAAATACAAATCAAAACCACACTGAGATACCACCTCACGCCAGTTAGAGTGGCTAAAATGAACAAATCAAGAGACTATAGATGCTGGCGAGGGTGTGGAGAGATGGGCACCCTCCTACACTGTTGGTGGGAATATAAACTGGTGCAGCCACTCTGAAAAACAGTGTGGAGGCTCCTCAAAAAACTATCCATAGAACTCCCTTATGACCCAGCAATAGCACTGTTAGGGATTTACCCAGGGGATACAGAAGTGCTGATGCATAGGAGCACATGTACCCCAATGTTCATAGCAGCAATGTCAACAATAGCCACAACATGGAAAAAGCCTAAATGTCCATCACCTGATGAATGGATCAAGAAGATGTGGTATATATATACAATGGAGTATTACATGGCAATGAGAAAGAATGAAATCTGGCCATTTGTAGGAAAGTGGATGGACCTCGAAGGTGTCATGCTAAGTGAAATAAGTCAGACAGAGAAGGAGAGGAAGGGGGAAAGAGAGCGGGAGAGAGTGAGGGACACAGATCAAGGGAGACTACTGAATACTGGAGACGAACCGTGGACTGAAGGAAGAGGGGGAGGGTGGGAGGGGGGTGATGGTCATGGTTGGGGACACTTGTGGGGAGAAGCACTAGGTGTTATATGGAAACCAATTTGACAATAAACTATTTAAAAAATAAAAAGAAATAAAACATTTTTCTGGAATGCCTGGGTGGCTCAGTCGTTAAGTGTCCGACTTTGGCTCAGGCCATAATCTCACAGTCCATGTGTTCAATTCCCGTGTTGGGCTCTGTACTGATAGCTCGGAGCCTGGAGCCTGCTTCAGATTTTGTGTCTCCCTCTCTCTCTGTCCCTCCCCTGCTCACTCTCTGTCTTTGTCTCTCAAAATAAAGACAAAAAAATTTTTAAATAAATTTTTAATAATTTTAATAAAAAAATTTTTCAGCTATTTTACTTTATTTTATTTTCTAGCTTTATTGAAGTCTACTTAACAAATAAAAATTATATATACTTAAGGTATACAAGTTGTTGATTTTATATAGGCATACCTTGTAAATATTCACCATAATCTAGCTAATTAACATATCCACCAACTCACTTAGTTACCATTTTTCTTTTCTTTCTTGTTCTGTGGTGAGACCACTTAAGTTGATGGGCATTTACATTGTTTCCCGTTTTTTGTTATTCTAAGTGACAGCACTATAAATATCACAGACATTATGTTTCACAGAACAGAGGCACGTATTTATGTTGGGTATGTACCTTGGGGTAGAACAGCTCAATATTGGCTATTTGTAATGTTTAGTTTTCCTAGGTACTACAGACTTTTCCAAAAGAGTTCTACCAGTTAGAATTTTCACTAAACATCATGTGAGAGTTCTATTTGCTCCATAGCCTCAGAAATTTCCTTTATATGGAATGTTCACACAATTTTCAAGTTTATTCTTAGGCATTTTACTTTTTGTTGTTTTTTAAATTCACAAATTATATATAATTGGCTATTGTTATGTTAACATAATTGGTTTTTATGGTTTTTATTTAATTTTTCATCCATCAGTTTATTATTTTATTGTTTGTAGGAGCATGGTTGCAGGTTTATTCTCTTGTAGGGGCATGTCATATGGTTTATTCTCTTGATTTTCCCAGGTATGTAATCATAGCATTTACAAATAATGATTTAATAGTCACCTTATATTTTTATACATGCCATTTGTTTGTCTTTTATGGTTTTAGTGTATATTTCTTCTAGATAAATATTCAAAACAGTATTAATAGTGAGCATTTTATTTTGTTTTATTTTTATTTTAGAAAGAGAGAAAGCAAGCAGGGGAGGGGAAGCGGGAGAGGGAGAGACAGAATCCCAAGCGGGCTATGTGCTGTGAGCACAGAGCCGGATGCAGGGCTCAATTCCATGAACCAGGAGATCATGACTTGAGCCAAAATCAAGAATAAGACATTCAACCAACTGAGACACCCAGGCGCCCTAATAGTGAATACTTTAAACCTCCAAGTTTCCACTAAGCCTCCAAAATGTTTATGAAAATCTTTTTGTTACTTGCATACCTTTCCCGAGAAGGAAGAACTTCACAGCAGTTGCTAAGAAACAAGATGAATGAAGCATTCGAGTGACTGAAGTAAGTCCATCAAGGCCAGAGCAGATGGGGAAAGAGAGAGGCTGCAGTGAAGTTAGGAAAAAATGGTGGGAAGTGGTCATATCTCCTAGATCACTCAAAACAGGGACACAAATGGAAAAGCTAAAAAATTGTGATGATCACAGCCCAGGGTCACAGACCCACTGAGAGAGTGGGATTTAATTTTAAGATCATGCTTCCAGCACCCACTCCTACCACCACATCGACAGAGCTTCAGTATAAAAACAGCGAAATAAAGCTGAAAGAACAGCAGCACAGAAACTCTATTTAAGAAGGGTTTCCTAGGGAAACCCACAGGCAACGGTGAGACCAGACAGGAATATTAGAGGAAGCCACAACCTCCAGCTCCTTCAGCTTCAGCAAGCAGGAAGACAGCCCAACTCATAGACAGATGAGCACAAAACCTCACCCACAGCTCTAATTATGTTAATTCTATGTTAACTCTTCCTTGCTAAGAAGTAAGAAGAAGCTCAGTCTGGTGACCCAGGGAAGACCAGACTCAGATATGGCACAGATTTGGGGATTGTCAGGCACATGTGTGTGTGTGTGTGTGTGTGTGTGTGTGTGTGTGTGTTGTATACACACTTATGTAAAGAGATTTATTGTAAGGAATTGGCCCCCATGATTATTATAAGGGATTGGCCCCCATGATTATTACAAGGGATTGGCCCCCATGATTATTATAAGGGATTGGCCCCCGGGATTTATTATAAGGGATTGGCTCAATTGTTGTGGAGCTGACCAGTCCCACGACCCAGTCAGCGGACGGGAACCTGTGGAGTAGCTCCAGTCTCTGAGGACGTCCCACCCAAGACCCAGGAGTTCTAGTCCACAAGCCTTGTCCTGCGAGAACATACAGAAAGGAAGTTAGAGTTAAGGAGGGAGAAGGGACAAATGGCATCCACCACAATGGCGAAGGCATAGGGTACCTACAGGAGGCGGGCACCTTGCAGAAAACAGAGGAGGTCAGTAAAAAATCATTCCCCTGGCACAGAATGTTCTGAAGGTTCTGCAGCCTCTTTCTAAGCCTCTGAGTTATCCTAATTCTGGGTAAAAATAACAATACTGGTGTACTTGCTTTTCTTGCTTATATTACAAAAGCTGCAGACGAAATGTGACCAGCGCATGTTCCGACTGAGAAGTGCTTGGCTCTGGGTGTTCCCACCCACTTCCTGTTCCCCACAGAGCGGACTCGGACTCTGCTCTTTCAAGCACAGTTTTTGAGCTGAGCTTTCTGGCTGTTTTACTGAAAACCATAAGCAATGTACTCTATATATTCATACGTCGTGGACACTTTCTTCTATCTCCTCCCATCAAAGCCCCCGGTAGCCTGCAATGTGTCGGCCCCAGAAGGAGAAACAAAGAATTCACAAGAGCACACGGACCCGGGAGACAGAAAACATGATTGTTCCTCTTCCTCTATGGCTGATGGAGAGGTAAGTCTGGGTGTGTGAGTGTGTGTGTGTGTGTGGTGTATGTATGTTTCTGTGTGTATTGTGTGTTTGTGTTTGCATGTGTGTCGTGTTTGGGAGTGTCTGTGTCTGGGTGGAGTGCGTGTGTGTGTTTATGTGTATGTGTGTGTTTGTGTGAATGTGCATGTTGTGTATTTATGTTTGTGTATGTTATGTTTGTGAGTGCATGTGGGTGATTTATGTTTCTGTGTTTGTGTGTGTGTTTATGTGTGTTTGTGTGATTATGTATTTGTGAATATGTGTGTGGTGTGTTAGGATTATATGTGTGTAGTGTTGTGTGTGACAGGTTAGTGTGTATGTGTATGCTTGTGTAGAGGTGTGTGTTGTGTTTATGAGTGTGGTTTGCAAGTTTGTGTGTATGTTCGCGAGTGTGTCCGTGTGTGATATGTTTGAGTGTGTGGTGTGTGCGGTGGGTTTTTGAGTGTGGGTATGTTTTGTTTGTGTATGTTTGCAAGTGTGTGGGTGTGTGTAGCGTTTGTGTGTATATGTTTACAAGTTTGTGGGTGGTGTTGTGTACGTGAGTGTGGGTGTGTGCTGTGCTTGTCTGGCTGTGTGTTTGCGAGTGTATGGGTGTGTGTTGTGTTTGTGAGTGCATGTGTATAGTGTGTTTATGGTGGACCGGAAGCAGCCAGTCAGGAGAACTCTGCTCCTTGTTCGAATTCACTGTTTACTTCTGGGCAAGATGCTTTGTTGAGTTGACGCTCCTCCTCGTGAGGACATGGGGGGTACGTGGCTGCTCGTGCTCTGAGCCGGAGACAAAACCTACCAAGTGCAGCGAGGCAAACGTGTGAGGTCCTGCTCTGGGCAGGGGCGAGGCGGCAAGGCCCCGGGCACAACTCACTCACTGGTGCAAGGTTGGAGTATGCTGTTCAGATTTTCTGCCTGTGCACCCCACCCAGCTCGCCCACCTGCCCCGCTCTTACCCTTCCACTGAGCGCCCCCTTCCCTGTAAAGGAGCCGCGAGGTCTCACTGGTGCAGCACTGCCTCGGTCCCATCAGGGATGTAAGGAAGCCAAGGACAAAGAGGTTGAGGGAGTCTCAGGTGCAGAGACAGGGGCACTAACCACCTTGTTCCAGAAGCTCTTTGGATAGGCAAATGCTGTGTCCCTGCTACAATGTTGCTGACCGGGTCTGGGGACAGCTGTCCACCTGACCTGGTCACTCTCTTTTCCTGCAAAGTCACACGACTTACTGGACTGTGTCCGCTCTGAGCCTGGCTCTCCAAGGGGTGACATTGCTAAGTAAAGCCAACAGCCATATAGCAAGAGCCATGCTGGCCTCCCGCTGGCCAGCTCCTGGGACCTGGGCAGGACTAAAGTCATTTGTCACATTAACAGAGTGTGGTAACCTTCCGAGGATGTCACGGCAATGGGAAAACTATGCTTGTCAGGGGCCCCCGAGCTGGGTACCCCCACACTCCACAGCCTTTGTCTGGAGACATTCATCTGACTGTGTCTCTGAGTGTCCTACATGTTCTGGAAAAACAGTCATGGAAACCTGTGGTTTCCTCCCCAATCCCACAGAGAAGATCAGACAGCACTAGGCCGACGGGCCCCAGCTCCCCCTCTGTAGGGAACTGTGTTAGTCCATGAGTCAGGACGCACTGAGCGAGGTGACAGGCTCTTTCCTCAGAAGGATGACAGAAGTTCCTGGTTGGAGTGACATGGTCCTTCCCACAGGGGAAGAGCTCTCGAGGACATTTAGTTCAGGCCCAGCACCCACACTTCTGGGGACGACGAGGCCCAGGAAGTGTGACCGTCCTAACTGTTGAAAATGAGCACTGAGGTCTCCTCGCTCCCAGCAAGACCCTGCCCTGCACACTGATGGCCCTGTTCCTGTCCTCACAGCAGAGCCTGGCCACCCACCTGTAAGCCCTCTGCAATCCTAACTCTGTACTGCCACCCCTTCCCCAAGGTCAGGCCTGGGCCACTCTTTTTTGGGCCAATACTCCTGCCCCCATCCCCCAGCCAGCCCCTCACCACAATTTTCTGCCCGCACCCTCCAGGTACACTGTGGCCACACCAGTCTTCCCAATGCAATCAGGACCCCGTATCTGACCCTTCTCTGCTCTCGGCTCCTTTCTCTCCTCCCGGAATGGCGCTAGGACCCTGTCTATCCAGATACTACCTGGCCCTCAGCTGGCAGGCCAGTTCACTTTTCTCCATGAGGTCTCTTACACTGACAACAGAGACCACAGTAGGGGTGGGGGGAGAGGAGAGAACACAGGGTCTGCAAAGGACGGAGAGAGCCCTCTGACTCCCTCCTCCTTCTCCTCATTCAGGCTGCTCCCTCTCAACCCTAAGCTTCTGGCAAGAGAAAGGCAACAGTCAGGTGCCTCTTAACACTGCTGAAAAACTAGTAAGACGTATTTCCGTTTTCTCTAGATAGAGGAAGTAGAATACGAGGAGGCTCTCCAGGACGGTCCTGCAGGAGCGCTGCGTCAGGATCCTAAACAAGACATTTTAGGAGGTAAACTACATTCTATCAGCAATGAGCTTGAGAGACGTGTGGGTGGGAATGTCTGGTGACAGGCGGTGTGCTGGGACAGGCAGCAGGTTCGGCCCTGTAGAGATTTGCCCAAGGACCTTTGGGGGGTTCTTCCTTTCCCGTAGCCAAATAAGGCAGAGGGTCCTGATGGGCAGAGAGGGGGGCAGGGAAGGAAGGGGGGGACACAGCACCAGACACCCCCTTTACGAAATCTCTGTGCCAGGCCCGAGGAAAAGAGGTCTGTGCGTTCTGGGCTTCCCTCCTCAGGCAGGATGTGCCAATAGTCAGTGTGACCAATGGCTCACCTGGGCCTGAGGCTCTGCAGCCAACAGACCCTGTGCAGGGGTGCTTGGCTGGATCAGATGGGAGAGCCCTTGGGGTTATACAGGCTGCAAAGCAGCATGGGAGCAGATGGGGGTACTTGGCTGCTGCCTCAGAACCGGTTTGGCCTTCTGGAGGGGGTTCTCTCCAAAAGCTACTGCATCAGGGCCAGGTTTTTAACTTTCGAGCACTCAACTTTGCCATCTACCTTGGAGAGACAGAATCTAGGAATGCTGGAAATTCACCCATTTTCCTGGCCGGAAGAAATTGTTTGTGACTCATAATGTATTTTAACACAGTTTTTTTTTTATTACATGGACTTTAATGGCCTGAGCTACTGGGACAGAGCCTTATTAATAAACCACAGAAGAAAATTTCCCATAGAAATTCTGATACCCGATTTTCCTGTTCTTGTAGCGCTCTGGGTTAATTACTTGAAATATCCTCTCCAGTGCTCAAGTGACATATTTAAATTCCAGTGGTGGGGTGTCTGGGTGGCGCAGTCAGTTAAACTTCTGGCTTCAGCTCAGGTCACGATCTCATGTTCGTGGGTTTGAGCCCTGTGTTGGGCTCTGTGCTGACAGCTCAGAGACTGGAGCCTGTCTTCAGAGTCCGTGTCTCCCTCTCTCTCCAACCCTCCCCTGCTCACAGTTGCTCACTTTCTCTCTCAAAAAATAAAATAAAATTCCAGTGGTGCGCAGAGACAGGATTTGCTATCTTTGTCCGGCTTCTCATTGGCCGGGAGGACAGAAGGAAATGTTTCATGCTCCATGCTTCCTTAAAACTCTCACCCAGTCCCTCAAATTCCTTTGAAGCCAGCTGGGAGCAACTGGAGGGAGCCAAAGCCATTTGGTCCAAATTGGCCGCTGGGTCGGCCCACCCTGGGTGGCAGGCAGCAGAAAAAACATGTCATTGCTAAAGAGATTCATAGGAAGCCAGTGGCCGTCTTGCCCTCAGGAGGCTCAGGGCTCTGCCATTGAGACGCATCACTCCCTTCAATGGGGAAACAGACTTGGAAACCACGTATTACTTGGCATTTCTCTGTGTGTTCTGCGTCTGGGATCTGAAAGGTCAGATGGGAATTAATTCCCTTCCTGGTGCTCAGCCCCAGGAGCTATCAAGTATCTAAGACCCTTGACACTGGGTTTCTAGATCTTAAATTGGCATCTCCAAGTCTCTCACCACTCATGGTTCTGATAGATATTCTGTTTGGTGAGAACATCCAATCCAGACTTCAAGGCTGCTGTCGAGAAATGTGGGTGCAGGTGTTTCTGCACTTGGAGCCTGGGGTCGAGCCCAGGTGGTCCCACAATCCCAACATTCCCTGTTGCAAAAGCTGAAGACAAGGTGATGTGGTCAGACACAAGAGGCCACGTGTTTCTTTTTCTTCCTGCGCTTACTGAGAAGGATCTCCAATCAGGGAGACTTAGGGAAGCTCAGGGTTCCATAGTCATGCTGGGCTAACTCTCCTCTGAGGGAGAACAGATGACCCTGATAACATAAAAATGTGCTATTCTGGGGCGCCTGGGTGGCTCAGTCTGTTGAGTGTCCGACTTTGGCTCAGGTCATGATCTCACGGCTTGTGGGTTCAAGCCCCGCGACAGGCTCTGTGCTGACAGCTCAGAGCCTGGAGACTGTCATTGGATTCTGTGTCTCCCTCTCTCTCTGACCCTCCCCTGCTCATGCTTTCTCGCTCTCTCAAAAATAAATAAAATATTTTAAAAAAAATTTTTAATGTAGTATTCTATCACATGATCCAGCAATTCCCCTTCTGGGTGGATACCCAAAAGAACTGAGAGCATTTATTCACAGTAGTAAAAGATGGAAACTACCCAAACGCTCATACATGTTTATGAATAAACAAAATGTGATACAAATCTACAATGGAGTATGATCCAGCCTTAAAAAGGAAAGTGGTCCTGGCACCTGCGATAAAATGGGTTAATCTGAGGACGTTATGCTGAGTGAAATACGCCAGACTCAAAGCAGATCCTGCATGATCCCACTTGCATGCCCTGCCTAGAATGGTCAGACTCCTAGCGACAGAAAGTACACTAGAGGCCACCAGGAACTAAGGGGGAGGGAGTGATGGGGAGTTATGGTTTAATCAGGACCGTTTGGGATAATAAAAGTCTTGAGGAGCACAGTGATGATTGCACGTGATGTGAATGCACTGAGAGCCACGGAGTTGCACACCTCCAAATGGATACATGATGAATTTGGTTATATTATATATATTTTTATATTGTCTTTTTACCACAATTTTTTTTTAAAAAGCTTAAAAAGGGCAAGAAAAAACGAGAGCCTCTCCCGCCCCCC
>PJEM01012416.1:0-47206 GCA_004023845.1 Helogale parvula | reverse complement strand
GAAAAAAAAAAAAAAAAAAAAAAAAGCCGGGAGAGGGAGAAGAAAGAAATCTTCCTTTCACCGAAAGAGGCATAGCGTGGCTTAGAGGTTGCCACAGCAAGAGGTTTTGCTTTATTTTATTTGTTTTTGCAACCGAGTTGTTCAGGGTGGGGCTGGCGCGAGGGAGGAGCGGATGGGGAGAAGGTGACTGTCTTAGCGGACGGCGAGATTTATTTATTCCTTTGGATCTTCGCGGGGATGACTTTGATGCTGGACTCCTAAAAATACCTTCGAAGGACCCCCTCCCCGGCCCCGCTGCCCGCCCCCCCACCCCCGGTTGACTCCGCAGAACCCCGGGAGGTTGCACTAAGAACCGTCAGATTTTTCCAGAACAGCACTCCCCAACCCTCCGCCCCCGGGGAGGTGGAAGGCGGTGCAGCCGGGGCCGCGGCTCCGAGCCTCGCGCGCCCGCAGACCCGCGTCTGCGACCTCATTACCACTACGCAGCGGGGCCGACGGAGCCCCTTTCCAGAAATGCCGCGATTTCAACCGAGAGCATCAAGAGGCCAGAAACTTGCAAGCCAGCCCGCGGACGCAGACGCCTGCTCAGTCCCGGCTTTATCTCTAGGGAAAGTTCCATTTTAAGAACCAGATGCCAACATTCCGGGACAGTTTACGGCATCCGGATCCCTCAAGGGTGCTCATCTGCAATTCAGTGTTAGTAGCCATTATTTATCGTCTGTCCTGGAGAGGAGCTCCTGAACCAGGCTGTCCTCTGCTGGCCCTACGACAGGCCGGGGTGGGGGCACGACGGGTCGGATCCTGTTATCTGGTTTAGCAGAGTTTGTTGTGGTTTTCGAGGAAACAGCATCTGGATTACATAAGGATTCAAGTTTTTTTTTTCTTTACTTGTTTATTTAATACCTTGGCAAGAGGGAGCCCTTGCCCTGAAACCAGATAACCGAATTTGGGTTTAAAACAGCCTTCCACGAGGGGGCCGCGGGAGGGGAGGGAAAAGAGTAAAGCCACAAAAAGCAAACAAGAGGATGTTTATTTTTCTCCCTTTGGGTATTTTTGAAGACTTGCCTAGCCTCTTCGACGTCTTGTCGCGCACGGCTAATGAGGCTAATGAGTTGCATTAACAAAGCGCTCCGGCTGCCACGATGGCTTAACTAGCAGTCACCCCCGCCCACCGGGACGGGCCCTAGTTCCTTCTAGGATCGGCGCGCGGTCCTGTTTGCCCAGAGAGCCCAAGAGCACCAGGAGAAACGCCGTGCTAAATCCTGTTGTTGCAGGGAGATCACCTTTCAGCTCCGTTAAAAAAATAAAAAAAAAGGCAGAGTTTGGGAAATTTGGCGGAGGGGCCTATTTAGCCGCCAGCGCAGCAAATATTTGGTTACGAATGCTGTGAAGCCCCCCGATTTGTGGCTGCGTTTGGCGTTCACAAAGGCTAGTCCTGTGTTCCTTTTGTTCCGGTCACCAAATTAAAAAAGAAAATTCACTTGAGCAGGAGATAAGGTCTTAGAAAACAATCCCGGGCTGCCCGCAAGCTGGCGGGCGCGGGGCTGGCGTCGCCGAGTCTGCGCCACCCCGAGGCGCGCGTCGCGGGCGCCGGCCCCCGCGGGGAGCCCGGGTCACCGCGGGGAGCCCCGGCCCCCGCGCCCCCTCCGCGCCGAGCGCAGCGGCGTCCGTGGGAATCCGCAGCGGCCCGCGACCAGGGCGGGCTGGTCCCGAGTGAGGCAACATCTTAATATTATAACGGGGCACCAAAAGCAACACCGAGGCCGGCTCGCGGGTCCCTAACAAGAAACACATTGTGCACTCCTTCCCCCCAGCCCACCCCCTTTTTGGCCTAAGCCACGCTTGCGCGCCGGCAGCGACGCTGCGGGCGCCAAGTCCATGACTTCAGTGGGGAGGAACCCGGCCGCCCCGCACCACGTGCGCGTCCCGCTCCCACCGCCTCCCCGCTGCGCCCCGAGGTCCCGGGCCACGCCAGTGGAGAAGGGTGGGGGAAGGCGGGGTTCGGGCGCAGCCCCTTAGCGACCCGAGAAGCCAGTGCTGTCCATGGCCTGAGGCCCTGGTGGCATCCAGGGGGCGACAGCTCGGGTGATTCTGGTCACTGCCCCCGTGGGTCGGCTGGTGGAGAGACTTCGCTTTATTAAATAGTTCACCTTTCTCTTCCCTCCCTGCCTTGAGGTCCTTGAGATTTTCACTCCCAGAGTCTGCTTCCAACAGCCCACCGCAAAGGTCTATTTAGAGACCTCCTTTTTGGTTGGAGAGAAATCTAGCATTTACAAGCCTCCCAACACCCATCTTGTGTCACTGCTACCAGTGGCTTCAGGGAGGCGACAGGACCTAGGGCCACATCCTCTGGAAGGTGAGTGCTGGGAACTGGGAGGTGGGGTGGGCGGGAACAGCAGCCCCTGGGTACCCCCTCCTCAGCCCTTGCGCCTCCTGGGATCTTCTCAGCACCCCTCACCCAGGCTCCAGGGGCCTCATCTGTCCAGGCCTGGGCTTGACCATTCTCCCGACCCTGGAAGGAGGGTGACTTAAGTCCTACATTTTATCTAACCATGCCTGCCTTTCTCAGAGTCTGAGGAGCACAGAGACGTTCCATTTCAAAGAAAAAAGGGCCGCACAGGGCCCTCTTGAAGGGGAGGTTCAACATTCACACTGGGGAAGAGTAACTATACTTTACCAGCCTTCTCACCTAGCTTGCTCTTTGGCTGGAGCCTGTGAGTTGGCAAAGGCAGATGCCATCCCTGTTCTACAGAGGACGAAACCAAGGCCCAGATGAATGAATGACGGATCCCACTGTGGGCCCACACTCCCAGGAAGTCACCCTGAGACATGGCTGAAGTGTGTGACCTTGACCTCAGGTGATTACTTTTTTACCTTGATTGTTGTCGAAGTTCTTAGGATCAGGCGCCCACAGCTAGGAATTTGTAAAGGACTCCGTTCTCACCTTCCTCAGAAGTTCACGGAGTGACTAAGCCTGACCCTGTATTAAAAAGTGCTGAGGACTTTTCAAACCTAAGCATATGTAGTGCATTCGGAGAACCTTCTAGTAAACAACAGGCCTCTCCAGTCAATCCCACAGTTAGTGCAGTTTGTCTGCGAGGCAGGAGTGAGCCGTCTTGGACCTCTTGAGGACCCCATTGGTTTTTAGAAGATGCAAGGGGACAAGAAAGTCTGTTACATTTCCCTACAGTTTCACTTCTTTGTTCTTTCTTTCTTGATGCTCCAGTATTCTTTCTTCTATCCATGCTTTTCTGTTTCCAGAGTGTCCTGCAGACGATTTCTTCCAGAGTACGTCTGTTGGTGACAAGGTCTCTCAGATTCCCTGCACCTGAGAGGTCTTGCTTGCCCTTGGACAACCACACTGAAGGACAGTGTGGTTGTATATGAACTTCTGGGTTGAAACTTGTTGTTTTTCAGCATTTGCCGTGTTTCCACTGCTTTCTGGCCACTGTGGTTTCTGACCAGAAATCCGCTGTCGTTCAAATCGCTTTTTCTTCTGCGAAAAAAGGCAGTGTTTGTCTCTCCCTGTTTCCTCTGTCCTTAGCTTCCAGAAGTGTGCGTATGATGCGTCTTGGCGTGGATTTCTTTGTGTTTTTCCAGTTTGGGGTTCTCTCAGTTTCTTGAATCTGTGAGTTTAAATCTTCTGCCAAATTTGGAAACGTTTTGGCCATTATTTCTTCACATATTCTTTTCAGCCCTGGCTTCCTGAGATCCCGATCACGTAAATGTTAGATCTTCTGCTGTCGTTCCTCTGGGGTCTGTGGGACGGTGCCTATTTGTTTGTTTATTTATTTCGGTCTACTTTCTCTGCGTTGTTCTGATTGGGTAGTTTCTACTGTTTTATTCGCAAATGTTTTGATTCTTTTCCTCTCTGTCACTCATCCAGTGAGCTTTTTGCTTGCCTGTTGTATTTTTCAGCTCTAGAATGCCCATGTGGTTCTTCTTTATATCTTCTATTCCTTTGTTTCCCCTTCAGTTTATTTATTTTGAGAGAGAGAAGGAGAGTGTGCATGTGTGTCAGCAGGGGAGGGGCAGAGAGAGAGGGAGAGAGAGAATCCCAAGCAGGCCATGCTCACCGTGGAGCCCAATGCGGGGCCCAATCCCGCGACCACAAGATCACCACCCAAGCCACAAGAGTCAGACAGTCAACCGACTGAGCCACCCAGGCGCCCCTATATCTTCGATTTCTTTGCTGAGGTTTTCGTTTTATCTCCCCCCCCCCATTTTTTTGGATCATGTTCATAATTGCTCACTGAAAGACCTTTTGGATGGCTCAGAAAGGCCTTGAGGTGACCCTACAACAACCCTTAACTTACTGCACCCATGCAGGACACCCCAAGTGAGACTGCTCACTGGAGCCCTAGCGGATTATGAGAGAAGACGCGGTCACCTGAAGTCACTGCATTTTGGAGTGCTTTAGTACACTGATAACTAAATGGCTACCGGAAGAGAAATTGAGCCGGTGGGGTGGGGGTGGGTGCGGGGATCGAGAATCAGAGTTTCTAAGTATAATTTTGCATATGCGTCGTAATAGTAATCACTTATAATTGTTTGGGCTTTTCCCGCCTGAACGGTTTATAACAACAAATTATGTATAGTGTGTAAAATAACATATCCCCACACCCAACAAAAGTATTTTAATTTTAAAAGAGATCCATGGTGTCTTTTTTTTTTTTTTTTTAATTTTTGATACAGAGAGAAACAGAGCATGAGAGGGGAAGGGGCAGAGAGAGAAGGAGACACAGGAGCCCATCTCCCGGAGGAGCCGCTGTGGAAATGCAGAGGGAGCTGGTCGCTCACAGCACAGTGCTTAGGTTCTTCAGCTGCTGCTGCGCGCGTGTGTGTGTGTGTGTGTGTGTGTGTGTGTGTGTTAGGGGTACAGGGAGGTTAAGGGGCAGCTTAGGGCTCTGCGGGCTCCCATCACTCACCCCTTCCTGAGCCTGCACCCTTGGCCTTGCGGGAGCCAGCATCACGGACACCCTGAGAAATGCACAGTCTCAGGGTGCCTGGGCGGCTCGGTAGGTTAAGCGTCCAAAGTCCACTCAGGTCATGCATGATCTCATGGTTCGCGGGTTCGAGCCCCGCGTTGGGCTCTGTGCTGACAGGTCAGAGGCTGGAGCCTGCTTCAGATTCTGTGTCTCCCTCTCCCTGCTCACGCTCTCTCTCAAAAATTAACATTAAAAAACTAAAATAAAAAAAGAAATGCAGAGTCTCAGGCTCCTGGCCCAGACCTACTGAATTAGAACCCACGCTTTCAGAAGAACCTAGGGTGGCCCCTGCCCAGCAAAGCCGGAGCCCTGGGGAGCCGACCTGGTGGCTGAGGCTGTGTGTGGGAGGAGCCAGCGCAGGTGCTCCTGCTTCTGCCTCTAAAACGGCATCCTTTCCCAGCAGCACCTGCTCACACAGCGCACTTAGCGGCGCTGCCCTGTGGCTCTCCTACTGACCAACAGGGCAGGTGGCATCCTTCCTATTGTGCAGACGAAGTGACTGCGTGCAGAGATGAGCCCGTAGCCGCGTGGCCCAGGGGTCACCTGCGAGTCAGGATTGAAGCTGTCCCACCAGGGCGGCCCAGGGAATGCCCTTCGGAGGAGGAGCAGGTGAGGGGCCTTGAATGGGGAGCGAGCCTGGGTGTTGGGCATGGCGCTACTTACCGGACTGTGAGTGCCAGTTCATCAGCGTGGATACTGGAGTGGGGGCTGACATGGCCGACAGCCCAGGGATTCCTGGGTTGGCCCTCCCACCTCGTATGGCCTGGCCTTGCTGAGCCTGTGTAAGACCCTGGGGCGGGGGGCACTGGCTCTTGCTGCTTACACTGCCGTGGAGCCCGTCCGTCCACACAGCCAGGAGATGGGGGTCCAGTGTCCGGACCCCCACCCGTCTAACTTAAGTGTCTAATCTTTGCGCTGAGCTCCTTCCTAAGGCTTTCTGAAAAGGTATCAAATCCACGCAATGGGAGAAATGCTTGCTTTAAAAAACACTTACCAAGGGTGTTTTATGATAGTTTGAAACAGGACGTTTTGAAATAAAATAGTCCTAACTACCACCCTCACCGCGTCTTCAGGCTCTCTTATGGGATTCTCTGGTCTGGCGAGTGCCCTTGGGGGCGGGGCAGGAAGGCCATGCTGTCTTCGGGGCTGAAGGAATGACCCCGAAGACGAAGGCGGGAAGTCTCTGAGCACAGCCGCGTTAGGAGCAGGAGTCCTCTGCCTCTGTGGCCGCCGCACGTGGCGTGTGGCCCGGGGAAAATGCCTGTCCCTTCGCATCCACCTCCCTGCTTGAAAATGCGACTGCTATTCCTGGACATTCAACACATGCCCCATTTAACACCTGGAAGAATGTAAGCGCTCGGCAAACAAGGTTGCGGGATAAAGTGCGGGGCGTCCATTTAAATCGAAATTTCAGATAAAGGATGATACTTTCTTCGTAAACATCCTTGTATTTCATAAGTGATCACTGTCACTGCAGCATCCACTCCTCATGACAGAGCTCAGGAATTTGTTTAAAAAAGCAGGGATTTGCATTTATCTTTTATGAAGTTTTGACCCATCGAGCTAACTGATGGAGAGAAAACACTTTTAACTACTCTTGTGGAAGGTCGAGTGTGACCATTAGGGGGCTTATTTTTTTATTATTATTTTTTAATGCTTATTTACTTATTTAAAAGAGAGGGAAAGAGAGAATGAGCAGAGGAGGGGCAGAGAGAGGGAAGGAGAGAGAATCCCAAGCAGGATCCTCACTGTCAGCGTGGAGCCCGACGTGGGGCTTGATCTCATGAACCGTGAGATCATGACCTGAGACGAAATCCAGAGTCAGATGTTTGATTGCCTGAGCCCCCAGGTGGCCCTAGAGGTGTTATTTAAAAGTCCCAATGGCAAGAGTCCTTCCTAGACTTGCATAGGTCCACAGGCACCCCCACCTCTCGTGCTAGCTCGCCGTGTGACTTATAAATTGATTTCTAGGGGCGCCTGGGTGCCTAAGTCTTTTAAGCGTCTGACTTTGGCTCAGGTCATGATCTCACGGTTCGTGGGTTCGAGCCCCACATCGGGCTCTGTGCTGACAATGCAGAGCCTGGAGCCTGCTTCGGATTCTGTGTCTCCCTCTCTCTCTGCCCCTCCTCTGCTCATGCTCTCTCTCTCTCTGTCTCTCAAAAATAAATGTTAAAAAAATTAAAAATAAGTTAATTTCCAGGGAAAAGCACCCGAGCTCCCTCTCCCATGTGAAGAGGCTCGCTCCTCCAGAAACCCCTCAGGGGACACCCACTGATGTAGGACCGACACGGGCATAGCACCACGCGGTTGGGGAACATATGGAAGAAACCATGTAAACGTGCCTGTGGTTGAGTGAGCCCAGGCAGTGCCAACGGTGCCACAAAGGAGCCCAGAGGTGTGGGAGATCTGCCGGGTGCTGGAGGTTGGTTCTCACTCCCAGGCCAGCGTGGGCATGAGTGGCGGGCAGGCCCCTCTGCTCTATGTGGTGACGTGGGACGCAGGTTCCTCTCCTCCTCGAGTCTCCGCCACGTCGGCCCGGTGCCCCCGGGGTGTCGGGGCTCCTGCACGACCAGCCCCAGGATGGGAGGGAGCGCCAAGAAGTCCATGGAGAACCACTTGGGTGCTTTTTCTGGACCAGGCCTGGAGCTGCGCTCACATGCTGTTGGTTGGAGACGGTTTCTCCTGCTTCCCAGCTGATGCTGCTCTGTTGTGGGGTCTGTCCTGAGCGGGGCTCCCTGGCCTCTGCTCCCTCCTCCATGTGACAGCCAAGAATGTCTACAGACATTGCTCCGAGGCCCCTGGGGGACAAAACCACCTTGGCCGAGGACCACGGGGTCAGAACTCAGCTGCGCGGCTGCACCTGACTCCAGGGAGACCGGGGCCCCAGCGCCTTGTATGACCAGAAAGAAAATAAACCGGTTTGGAGCCTGCCGGCCTGTCTCTCTTGCAATGACCTTCAGAGAGCGGGTGCTTCCCTGTGGTGGGCGCACAGGCGGTGGCAGAGCGGTCCCCATGGGGGGCTGGAGGGGGGCAGATGCAGGAACTGGAGAGACCAGTGTTTCGGACTCGGGTCCGATGAAGAGAATCGGGGCGCCACCGTCACGTTCGGCATCACCACGTCTTTTTGAAGAGGTGGACGTTTGCCAGGAGGGCGGCCGAGGAGGGAAGGCCACGTCGGCACGTCCCCTTACGATTCACAAACACTTGTACAGCCCTGTGTGCGCGGGCCGCCCCGGAGTGGGAGGGATGGGGCCAGCGGCCGTGTCTCAGGGAGGGGCCTTGGTGCCTCTGTCCTGCCCGAGGTCCCTTGAGTTATGCAGAAGGCAGAGCAGACTGGGGTCGAAGGGGCACCGTGGACGTCGGGTACTTGGGTGTCGTGTCAGGGAGAAGAGTCGTCATTTGGAAGCGCTGGAGAGAGAACTGCTTGGTCGGCGTGTGCATATTGTGTGTTTATCTAATTTGTACCTGCGAGAAACCAGGAGGAAACACGTACGAGGGTGTTTTCATGGCTCCTTTATTAACATTCACGCGAGTTAATGAATATGCAAACAGAGCTGATGAAAACATGTCAGTAATCAAACAACCAGGCTGGTTCTGAAGGGGCTGTGAGCGGTCGGACCTGACCTCAGGCTGGGAGAGAAGGCAGGTTTCCCACGCCAGTGTGGACGGCGGCCCTGAGGAAGCAGAGCTCAGAGGCGTCCATCTGTCCAGCTGCTTGTCCAATGAATGTTTTCTGAACACCTACAATGCTCCAGGTACCCCCTTAGGAACTTAGGAATCATCGGTGAACACGGGGTTCCCCAACCTAAGGGAAACAACTTCAGCGGCTCCATTTTAATGAGAATAAGAAGCAGAAACTCAGAGAGGTTAAACCACAAGTCTGAGGTCACAGAGCCACGGAGCGTTGGGATGAGGGAGCAAAGCCCGGGGGTGATGGCTATGATCCCTCTGCTTCTTTCAGTCAAATAGGAGGAAAATTATTCTCAAGTTCAGGAGTCACAGAGCTCACCGGCAACATTTCCAAGTCTGCTCAGGAATGAGTATCACGCAGGCAATAATGGGACCTTGCCATTTTGTTCTTGAAAGCCCTGCCTGGCAAAACCTGACTTAGAATGATCTAGAAGCTTCTGGAATACATGGTGTTTGTAGACTCTCTCATCCCTAACTATTCCATAAGAGTCTGGCATGCGATGAGGACTAAGGCCAGGTCTTTAAATTTTTTCACAAGATTCCCAGGCGATCCCAGGGTCATAACTTTAAGAAACACTCCGCAGACCCCTGCTTCTTTTAAACATTTTTAAATGTTTTTTTAAATTTATTTTTGAGAGACAGAGAGAGACAGTGTGAGCAGGGGAGGGTTAGAGAGAGAGGGAGATATAGAATCCGAAGCAGGCTCCAGGCTCTGAGCTGTCAGCACAGAGCCCGACATGGGGCTCAAACCCACAAACTGTGAGATCATGACCTGAGCCAAAGCCAGATGCTTAACCAACTGAGCCACCCAGGCGCCCTTCACAGACCCCTGCTTCTTAGCAGAGGTGGAGCTGTGACTCCGGAACCCGAATTTTAGGTATGGCCCCCAGGTGACTGTTCTAACCATGTGGTGATTAGAAGCGGCCATTTAATCACGTAAGGAAGGGTCTGAGGTCTGGGGATGCTGAAGCATGATAGGAGATAATCACCCGTGCTCACCCACGTCCCAGTGAAAAACACGATTGTTTATAACCAAACTGAACTAGTTCTTTCACCTTTGAATGGAAACCATACAGCCCTAGAGAGATTGAGTGACACATTTTTAATTTTTAAAATTATTATTTATTTTTTAATTTTTAAAAAAATGTTTATTTTTGAGAACGAGAGAGAGAGAGAGAGAGAGAGAGTGTGAGCAGGGGAGGGGCAGAGACAGACACACGTGCGCAGAATCCGAAGCAGGATCCAGGCTCCGAGCTGCCAGCGCAGAGCCCGACACGGGGCTCGAACCCATGCACCGTGAGATCATGACCTGAGCCGAAGCCGGCTGCTTGACTGACTGAGCCATCCAGGCGCCCCACGACACACTTGTTAAAAGCAAATTGAAGTGATCTTCGTGTTTGGATGGTGATAAAGTTCTGCTTCTCATTTTTCTTTCTTGCCGTTTCTCCCCAGCAACCCGCTGCTGTCTGTGGGCAGAGTGCTGGTAAAGATAGGATTTGTGCTGTGTGAGCGCGGTCTGTGGGCTCTCGGTGCGGGTCTCACGGCCCTGCCAACTGCGCCTCCCGGAAGGCGGCCGTGGCACTGACCTCCCAGGATTTGGGGGGGGGGCACTCGGCGTCACTCGGCAACCTGACTTTCGGGGAGTCAGGCTTTGGCCACAGGGCCAGTACAGGGTACACATTCATGTCAGTCAGCAAAATCGTAGTAAATCAAACACACCGGGGGGGAAAGGCCCAAGTCTTCTAAGTCTTCTCACACCCGGACCGGAGCAGTAGCTCATTTGATGTAGCTGCCGGCGTGTCTGAATCAGCTTCACTTATTTATCTGGGAGGAGAGGTACAGGCTGTTCCCAAGTTTGATGGTTAGTGAACCTTTGGCTTCTTTCCTTTTCCTTTTCAGGCGGCAGGAGAGGCAGGCTGGGAAGGGCGTCGCGGCTGACGCGGGGCCGTCTCTACAAACGGGATTTTAAGGGTGCGGACCCTGTGACCAGGGCCCTGCTGGCGTTCCTTCTCGGGGAGCCCGGGGAGCTCCCTGCTTGTTCCCTCGCTGCCAGGGTCATCGTGTTAAGCCTTCAGTTAAAGAACAGCCGCTTGGAGGCAGCTGGTGGGGCCGGCCTCCCCGTCCCGGGATGGTTTCTTGGTATTTGGGTCCACGTGACACAGAACTACCCTGGATTCCTCGCCTTTTACAGTTTGCTGGGTGTGTTTTTTTTTTTTCCAGCTTAAGTGGCTTGTGCTTCAGAAAGATTTTGCTTTTTAGGTCATAAAGTGGAGCCTGAAGACTGGGGAAGGGTTTTTTTTGGTTGTTGTTTTTTCTGTTTTGTTTTGTTTCAATGTCTTGACTGCGTGCTGAATGTTTGCAGGGTCTGGGAGTAAGGAATGAGAGCGACAGATCTGTCCGTGGGGGGGGGGGGGTGGCTTGGGGGATGCCTGGCCTGAGCTGAGGAGTGGCGTGGGCGTGTCAGTGTCGGGCCCAGGTCACCGCTGAGGCAGGTGGGACGGTGGCCTCCACGCTCTCATTCTCTCTCCCGCCAGCCTGCCCTGCACCCACCCCCTGGGGACGGTCTCCTCTAACAAGTGCCCAGAGAGCGGGGTCTCTCGTCCTTTGCACCCTCGCCCCACTACCTACAATGTGCGAGGCACGGAGCTCGCGGACGTAGCCTGGAAGATGCGGGTGGAAAGCTGGCTGTCGTGAACATTTTCTGAGTCAAAGTCTGTTCAGGGATTCTCATTTTAAAACAAAATTTTTAAAAAATGTTTATTTTTGAGAGAGAGCACAAGTGGGGGAGGGGCAGAGAGCGAGGGAGACACAGAATCAGAGGCGGTCTCCAGGCTCTGAGCTGTCAGCACGGAATCTGACCTGGGGTTCAAACCCACGAACCGTGAGATCCTGACCTGAGCCAGTGTCAGACGCTTAACTGACTGAGCCCCCAGGTGTCCCAGTGATTCTCATTTTAAAATAAGAGATCGATGGCTCTAGTTGTCCCCACGTGAGAGGGAAAGGGACCTGAGAAGGGCTGAGGGTGTATTGGAAGACGTTGGCTGAGCAGGGAACCCCAAGTGAAAAGAAAGGCTGAATGTGAAGCGGATACGGAAGTACAGGACATCCAGAGCTAAGCACAGACGTGTGTCACCACGAATGAGTGGATTTTGACCGTCAGGGAATGATCCCAAATGTCATTGGATCCTGTCGAGATCAAGAGAAAAACCAGTAATTGATTGCTTTTTAAAAAAGTAGGACACTCACATGGTCTGAGTTTCGTTTTGTTGTTTAATTTTTAACTGACCTCCTTTGAGTTTGCTTCTGGAGAGAAAGTCGCATTCAGAGGTGATCTGCAACTTACCAGAAACTGCGTTGCTGATGGAAGGGGAAACACAGTCCAGGACTTCTCACAGAGGTCGTGATTTTTCGTAAATCACAGTGTTTTCTTTCCTGAGACAGCCCTGGGGAAGTAAGTTCCAGCTCTGAGTTCTCTCCCGGCTCTCCTTCGAAAGACTCGATGTTCGGGGCCTCCCAGATTCCGATGTTGAAACCCTAATCTGCTCTGCGGTGGTATTTGGAGGTGGGTCTTTGGGAGGTGATTAGGGTTAGATGTGGTCAGGAGGGCGGTGCCCCAGGATGAGGTTAGTGTCCTGATAAGAAGAGCCTCCAGTGAGCTTGCTCCCCACCCCCCTCCCCTGCGCTGCAGACTCT
Source organism: Helogale parvula (assembly GCA_004023845.1). Taxonomy (NCBI): domain Eukaryota; kingdom Metazoa; phylum Chordata; class Mammalia; order Carnivora; family Herpestidae; genus Helogale; species Helogale parvula. The sequence goes on along the minus strand of PJEM01012416.1, from coordinate 34,835 downwards.
GACTAGATCCTGAAGCTGCCTGCGCCTTGATCTTGGACGTCCAGCCTCCAGAACTGCAAGAAATGAATGTTTGTCTTTTAAGCTACCCAGTGTCTGGCATGTTGTTACAGCGCCCCCTCCCCCCCCCAGACCACCCGCCCTGTCTCAACCGTGCATCCCCGGGGCCGGCCTCCTTGAGGAGTGCTCCCCCCAGGAAGCAAGTCACTGCGGCCCTGGCCCTTGTCCAGTGGTCAGCCCGTCCCCTCTGATCTCTCCCAGCGTCCCCTTCTGTACCATGGACAGACTCTGGCCGGTCGGATCTGCCCTGATCCACTTTCTGGCCTGGGCTGCCACCACCTGCTCCCAGGACACCCAGTTCTCATGGGCGCTGGGCGGGGGAGGGCTTACAAGGGATTCCCTCCATCCCCTCCTCGTCTTCCTGGCTTGGCCTTCAGCCTCAGGTACCACCTCCTCTAAAATCTTTCCGGGCCCCCAGGGCGGACCTCCCACCTAAGAGCCTGGCCCTCACAGCCAAGGTGGGGCTGGGAGAGTTCTGAGAGCTCCTTTACTTAGCAGAGCACCCGGGGTGGGGGGGGGGGGGGGGGCAGGCGGGACAGTGTCCAGAGGCCAGAGCTGCCCGTTGTTTCCATGCAGTGGGGCAGCCGCTCTCAGTGTGGCCCATGACAGTGGGGTCACTGGGGACTTGTCAGGAATGCAGATTCTCAGGCCTCGCCCGGGCCCGCTGGATCAGTTCTGGGGAGCGGGCCCAGGGTTCGGGTCCCGCCGGTCCTCCCGGGGAGTGAGGACCACTGGGCTGGAGGAGACAGTGGTGACGAAGGGACACTGTTCTCCTTTGCCAGCCTCCCTGGTACGCTCAGATTTTACCGTGGGCACGCCGATGCCGCTGGCTGGTGACATCCGTGTCCCGCGGGCACACGCACAGGAAATAGTGTGTGTCACCCAGAGCTTAAAACTAAATATCAATAAAACCACTGGGGACTTGGCTGGACCAGAGTTCGGAAGGAACGGAGCAGACTGCCCATCAGTGTTTCCAGCTCATGGCCGCGAGCCGGGCGCCAGGACCACTGGGGCCCCCAGCCAGGCGCCCCTGGCTGGACTAGGAGATGGTGTTAGTGAGCATCTGCCTGGGGGGAAGACAAACAGCCAGAAGCACCAGGTGAAAGTCCAAGGCCCCTGTTCTTGAGATGGTGGTTGTGGTCTTATCAGGGCTGGACATTTAACTGTTATATTCATGGACTCACAAAATGGCCTCGGCGAAAAAGACCTCTAAAAGGTCTCTCTGTGCCATTTTTCAAGTTGCAGCTGAGCGGCAGAGGTCTGGAGCCCCTCAGCTGCCTCAGCAGATGTCTGGGGAAGCGGGGAGCAGGGTCCGGAGCCCTGGCCTCCGGCAGAGACCCTCAGAGAGCCGGGAGGAGGGGGCCTCCCACCGGGAGCGCTGTGCCCCGCCTGCACCTGCCCCTTCCTCTCCCTTCCCAGGGTGCCAGGGGAAGGGCTGCTGCAAGTAATGAGTTCTTATGCCACCTCCAGGCAGGCTAACCCCAACCGTTGGAGGCTTTCTGAGAATTTCGGGTACGTAGCTCCCCTTTTTCTTCAGTCTCTGTCCAAGCCTTGGGCAGAGGGGAAATCTGCACCGTCTATGCAGGCTAGCCCGTGTGGTGCTGAAGTGTGAGGAGCTGAGTGGGGCCTGGTCTTTCCCTTCTCTCCAGAACTCACGGCAAGACCACATGGGGACAGACACGCCGAACACATGCACTCCCTTGTCCCCCACGAACCCGGGCATCGGATTTCCAGGTGTCAGGACTCGGGTGAACACAGACATAATTTGTTCTGTAAAGCAGGACATCAGGGAGAGTCCGGGGGTGGGGGCAGGGGGGGTACCATGAACAGCGCAGGGCCACAGAACGCGGGTGTGAACGCCGCCGCTGCCCTGGGCAAGTGTGCAGTGTGGTCACCCATCTGTGAACTGGCGGAGGGTAGTTTTGAAGGCTCTCCACTGACGTGCTGCAATAAGCGAAAACGCAACACACATTGTTATAAAGCATTAGTGTCTCACCATGATCTGCGGGCACTGGAAAGAGTGACTTCCAAGGCCCTGGGGTTAACGGTAAGTAGAATTAGGCGTGAAGGATGGCCTGGGGTGGAGGGTGGGAGCCGGCTCTGTGAGGATGCGGTGGGTTCTCAGCTCGAGTCCAGGGGGACCTTCTGGTTTTCCCCCAGCCAGTCTCTCCGACACAGACACGGCCAGAGTACGTTTCTTCTGGCAAAACCGGGATCCTGCGGTCGTCCTGCTCCCAGCTTCTCAATAGCTCCTCATGGCTGACAGGAAGAGGCAGGACTTCTTGTGGAAGCCTCCACCCTGTCACTGGGGTCTGGGCTTCCTCGCCCCTGCACCTGCGCCCACAGGTCCTGGAATGCCTCTTCCCCACCTGCTCACTGGAGGCCTTGGAGGCAGGCTCTCAAACCCTGTCTTCTGAAAGGCCTCCCTGGGCGCCCTCAGGCAGGGGCAGCACCGTCTCTGACTCTTACACTTCCAGGGGTGGGGGTGGGGGTCCGTCCACCTGGCTGGGCCACAGCAACACCTCGGAGGTAGATGCACTTCTTGTTCTCTCCTTCCCCCTCCTGTCCCCCGAGGACCATCACGGGTGCTTCGAGATGAGCAGCTGACCTGGTTTACTCATCTCTTCCTACGTCTCTCCAGGAAGGGAGATCCTTCTGTCTACTCCAGTGTCTTCCAGGGACGGGGAGTAGGCACGTGAAGGAACCTCAGAATCAGGAGGGGTCCCGGGGACTGCGTGTCCACGCGCTCAGGGGCACACAGCATGACACACATTGTCCTGATGGAAGAGCCCGTCCCCCGTCTCCTCAGCTGCCTCTGAGGTTGAAGAGATCCCCCCTGAGAGGTGCCCACCAGGGGCAGAAAAGCCAGCCTTCGGCACAGGGCCCACTGCCCGCTGGCGCTGCCACCGGCCTTTCCAGACCCCCAGGCCCTGCTCTCGGCCACTGCCCAGCCTAGCAGGAAGACCTCTCATTGAAGACTCAGCTCTGCAAAACCTTGGTGGCCTAAGCCTTCACTTAGAAGAGGCCCCACCCTGGCCTGCGCAGAGTCCCTTCAAGGCGTGAAGACCCCTCTGGGTGAGCACCTGGCCCAAGCTCTTGACACGTCTGCTTCCTCTCAAGGCAGTTGGCTCCTTACAACCCGCTCGGCGCCGTTCACGTGTTCCCCTCGACACCCAGCTCCAGCCGAGCTCCTAAGTGACCTCCATGAACGTTCACTGAAGGAACAGTGATTTATCTCATTCTCAGCAGAAAGAAAATGATGATGAATAAAAGACGCATCCCCAGTTCACAGGTAGCCAGCATATGAAACAAAAAGACCCGGATGCACATACTTCTTTCTTTCTCTGCAATGAAGAGCGACGTCAAGTGTTGACTTAGTTAATTGACACAAGGCTTTTATTTCTAGAATATTCCACCTGGGCCTTGAGACCTCCAGAGTCCAGCAGCCAGGTTTGCTGGCTCCGTGGGACCTTTGGACTGTAGGAGGGCCCGGGTGGGGGGACTTGTGGCCCCTTGGGTTTGCGGCACCCGGAAAGCAGGGAGACCCAAGGGCAGGTGCCGGCTGGTATTTGTTGCGTTACTCAGCTGGCTTTCTGAGACGGCAGGACGTGGAAGTCAGCTTGCCGTGATGGCTCTTGACCTCACTCGCTTCCCGAGAGGAGGCAGCGGGGAAGCCGGGCAGGGAAACCGCCTGGGTGTCCTGCTGGGTGACCTGGGTGCCACAGCCTGTTTGCTCCTGTCTTATCGCCCAAACTTCCTAATGGTTTTGGATATCTCTTAAAAAAATTTTTTTTTTAATGTTTATTTAATTTTGAGAGAGAGAGAAAGAGAGAGAGACAGAGCATGAGCAGGGTAGGGGCAGAGAGAGAGGGAGACACAGAACCCAAAGCAGGCTCCAGGCTCTGAGCTGTCAGCACAGAGACCGACATGGGGCTCGAACTCACAAACTGTGAGGTCACAACCTGAACCATAGTCAGATGCCTAATCAACTGAGCCACCCAAGTGCTCCTGGAAACCTCTTTGAATTTTGAATGTTATCCCTACCATTTCCAAAGGGCGGGAGAAAACAGATTTTTCAGAGCTAGTCCGTGATTGATCAGGAATTGGGAATTCGCCCCAGGGAAGGGAGGTGCCACTGACATTTACACTAAAATGACATTGGCGATAAAGCTTCAAGTCTGGCTCCTCCCCTCTCCTATAAAACACTGCCCACAAGTCCTCCTGGATCTTTCTCGCTGTCAGGACCAAGATGGCTCCCTCCTTGCCTTCTCCATGTTCCAGACACTTCTCTCCTCCTGCTAAAATAATGATCCTTTTGAAGATGAAGGATTGAGGTTATTTAATTGGGGGAAAGGTCAGGAATGATGGAGAAACATCAAGGATTATGAAAGGTGTCGGCCCGCCCATCTCCTGTTCTGCACAGAAATACTCAGCTTCCATCCCGGGAAGAAGTGTGTGAAGGGGACAGAAACGCATCATGAGACCTTCTGGCCCGTGTCACTCTTCCTACAGGGCAGAAAGGAAACAAGCCAGCCACGCAGCAGAGAGGCTGTGCTGAACCGTGGTGGGAAGAAGTCAGACCCAAGCCTCCTTTCTGAAAGGGACTCCTAGAACTTCACCTGCAGGGGAAATCGAGCCTTCTGCTTCCTGAACAAGCCGGTGGGAAGCGTCAGCACTAAGACGTGGTGAGAAAGTCAGTGTTTTGGGGGTGGATGGAGAGAGTCGAGAGCAGGTGCCGCACAGAATCCCCCTCCACTCCGCTGGGGTGAGCCAGAGGCGTGGCGGGGAGGATGCAGTGGGACGAGAAACGGTCCTGAAGGAGCTCAGAGCCCCCGAGCCCAGGCCCGCAGGCTGCCGAGTTGGGTCATAGGCAGATATCTTTAAGAAGAGACTCAAGAATAAACCAACAGCTGAGCACCCACTAGAGGATAGACATGTTCATTCATTCATTCATTCAATTTGAGCCTCTGTGCTGTTGCAGCTACTAGGATAGGGGCACAGGAAGCAAAAGTGGACGATGTGAATTTCTGGCGGGACAAGTGGACGAATGTGTGAGTGCAGCATGGTAAGTTCTGGCACAGGGGCCAGCTGGGTGCCAGGAAGCCCAGGGCCGGGGGCTAACACTGTCCTGGAGAGTGTGGGCCTGAGAGACCAGACCTCCTGAGAAGGTGGGCCTCACGAGACGGTGGGTGTGGTGGGCGATCACGCTGGTCGTCATGATGATAGGTAAGGCCTGATGTCGGCAATGCCTTGGTGATTTACCCAAGGTCCTCCTTGCTCCGGAGGTGAGCACTGGTATTTTCCTTTTGGTGGTTTGAGCTCTGGGCTGGCAATTCAAGCAGAGAGAAGCAGGGAGCGCACCAAAGAGTCCTGCTCCTGGCCCGGGCGTCTTGGAGGACTCAGGAGTGTGGAGCTGACCCTGTGGGCAGGGGTCTTCCTTGTATGTGGGTGGTCAGTGGTGACTTTGGAGCTGGTGAGGGACCAGGTGAGATTTCTCTCGGAGGGAGATCCCCGGAGCCTGGATGGAGCGTTCTTCGGAGGGAGTGGAAGAGGAGGCCATGGCCAGGGAAAGAGAACCGTAGTGAGCAGGAGATGGGCGGGAGGGCGCGTCAGTCACCCCATCAGCCCCAGCCCTTGTCCCGACGAGGGCACTGAGGCTCACAGTGGACCCCAGCAATACAGCAGGTAAATTGCAGTAGGATTCCAGTGCAGCTCTCTTGACTTGGAGGTGAACGGGCTTGCACTGTGCCATGGAAATGGAGAGTGACCTTTTGTACTCCCCGTTCTGTGATTTTGTCTGAATCTTTCCATCCAGCCCCACAGGCTACGATTGGGTCTCTTTCAGGGTCATGGAAGGGAGAAACCTTTTCCTCTGAGCTTTTTCCTTTATGTTCCGCTTCAGTGGGCATCTGTGGGCTTTGAATGGGGAGCCCAGGCTCCTGGCTCACACGAGTGCACCAATGGTCCAGAAAGCAAATCAGCTCATGTGTGTGGCCAGCCACGGCGCTGCTGCCAGCATCCCCAGAGAACACTCCAGTAAATAGCAGACAGGTGCATCCCTGTCCTCCCCCAGGGCAGCTCCCAAGGCCACGAAGCGTAGTCCTGTTCTGTCTGCAGAACTGAACTGAGTCGCTTTTACTGAAATGCCCATTTTAAATATTTAGTTGTTTCTGGTAAGTTTTGTTTAGAATGCGTTGGAATCGGAGCCTATCAGAGAAATGTAAAAATCTTCCTCAAACTCTAAAAATAAGTACACTTCTTGGCTGGGATCCAAGAGCAAGACGCTTCATCCCAAGTGATAATTATCTGGAAAAGTGAAGGAGGAGTCCTGGTAGAGGATAAAGGATTTTGACCATGACTTGTAATGAGGAAATGTTGGGCAGCTTTCTGGAAGGCTCCATTCCCAAAGGGAGGGGCTTTGGTGGACCTGCCTGGCAACGGCTTATCGAGTTTCTGTCTGTGCCTGTGGGGAAAAGGCTGAGGCACCAACAAAACTGGTGTTGCCTCCTCCTTTTCCGTTGGAACCTACAATGCAATTAATGACCAGCCTCAGCCCCACACACCTTCCTTTGATAAGCCCGGGTTTACTGGGCCAGTGCCTGGTGCTTCGACGGAGGCCCAGCCTTCTTGGTAATTGCAGTTTCCTGCCGGGCTTTGCCGCTTCCGGCAGGATGCACACATTTCCGCCTGGGCTGCGCCTGTGCCTTTGCTTGTTCCTTGGGTAACAGAGGAAAAGGGTGTTGAACGTAGTCAGAGTGAAGGAAGGCTTCCAGCTCTTGATCTGAGGTATTTAGCTAGAAACGCTTTGATTTTCCAAAAGGTGGAAGGGATTTCTAGACCGAAGGGTTTGCTGGAGAACAAGGCGGGCATGAATGAGCTTTCGGTTCCAACGGCCTTCTTGTGCTTTTTTCCCCCTTCCTCATTCCCCCAGAAATAAAATGAAGGGCGTTATTGGTAAAAACAAGTGCACAAATATCCATAGCCTGTGCACAGTTAAAGGTTGCATTTCAGTAGTGACGATAAGCCAGAAACAAGGAGAGAGCGGGAATACCAATCCCATTTTTATATAAAAAAATCCATTATTTTGTTCACCGTTACCTTTGATTTCTTTTGATTTTTCCATTTTTTAAATGTTTATTTATTTTTGAGAGAGAGAGAGAGACAGAGTACCAGCAGGAGAAGGGCAGAGAGAGAGAGAGGGAGACACAGAATCCGAAGCAGTCTCCAGGCTCTGAGCTGTCAGCACAGAGCCCAACACGGGGCTCGAACTCACTGACTGTGAGATCATGACCTGAGCCGAAGGCACACTCCCAACTGACTGAGCCGCCCAGGCGCCCCTTGATTTCTTAAATACTTCAGTAGAATATGATTTGTCTTGACCACTGAGTTTTCTGGCTTACTCTTTAATTTGGCACTCAAGGACCCCCAGTCCCTCACCCTAGTCCTGGCCCTACGCTGTCTGACTGTGCTATTCACTGTCAGCACCACCTTAGCGGAGTCACTGATGGAGGTGGAGAAAGCAGCCTCGCTCAGGCCTCTCCTGACCCCCTGCCTGGTCCCCCTTCTCCGCCCTCTGGCACAATTTCCTCATCCTTCAACCGCCTGCTCCTATGTGCCCTTCATTAAGAAGCTTCCTCTCCCCTCTGGAGAATCATCTCCCCTCCCACACCCCCGCAGCACCTGTGCTCACCTGGGCTCTAACCCTGTTCACCCCCGGTGCGCGTTTCCCCCCCGGGTGCACATTTGTTTTCCTCACCAGCTGGGGAGCTCTCCCGGGCTGGGCCCCAGGCTTTATTTAGTTACGTCTTGCATGGTTTTCTTAGCGGTTGGTGGGCACCCACTGAGCGATTAATGTGGAGTTATCAAATGGTTTTGCTAAGTATTAATACACCGTGAGTTTGAAAAAAGAAACTGGCAACGTGTGGGTCCTTTCCCAACGTGTGGGTCCTGTGACCGTGGGGCCCGTCCAACGGGCCTGTGATTGGCGGCCTGTGGAGCCGCCAGGGTGGGAATGCAGGAGTTTGGAAAATCGGGGATGTCATAAAAGGAAGTCTTGCGGCCGGGTAGGGAGGGGACGGGCCCGGGGTAGGGAAGGCATTCTGAAAAGCACGCACCATGTACAGCTCATTCAACAAATACTTGCTGACCGACTGTTTGGTTTGGTGGACCCAGGGATGAGTGGGTTGAGCTTTCAAACAGATATAAATACGTCGGGAGGGGACAATCAGGAAAGGCAAGGGACCTTCGGTAAGGGGACCGAGGACCCAGAAGGCACCAAATGCCCTGGGAAAGAAGGGAAGTCATGATTATGTGACATTTTTCCAAGAAGGACATCTTCAGAGTGATCTGTACGTATGTTTTTTCCTTTAAAGGCGGGTTAAAGAAACGAGGAAGCTAAATGCGGTGGAAAGGCTATTGTCAACTCCAGCCAAAATATCTGGATAATATTTTTAGTTTTACTGCTCTGGGATATTTGAGGAAGATAAATACATTTTATAATGAGACTACAGTGCGCACACTGGCTATTACACGCTGGACTTCTGCAGAAGCAATGAGCAGTGATTTAGGAAGGTCATAAAATGGAAAAGCAAAACACAAAAACAAAAACACCGGTAAATTAGCATCCGAACAATGATTCTGGGCCTCCTGACGACGGCTTGGTTGTCTAGGACTGTCCGGGAAAGTCCCCCAACATGATGGCCAATGACAGCAACCGGTCTACTGGGCGCACTCTGGGGGTCCAGAACGGGGGACGACCTGGCTGGGGCTGCAGGTCAAAAATGTGTGGTCCCCCCAATCTGGGGAGATGTCCCCCAAGTTCCTCTACGGCCCGCCCGCAGCACCGTGGACCCCTGTGCTGCTTGGGGAGCAGCAAGGTTTTTCCATTGGCGAAGATGGATGAGGGGTGGGTGAGACTCTTGCAGGAGGACCCGGCTCGGGGGTTAGCTGTCACACCCGGGAAAGAAGGGGAGGAGCTGGCGATGTGTGGAGAAGGGGCTGGGGCCTGAGGAGACACCTGTCGCTGGTGGGGGCGGGGGGCGGCTTCAGTGCTGCCTCGAGGTGATGCCATTGCCAGAGAAGCCCTTCCTGGCGGGGCTCTGGACCCGCCTCAGGCCATCCTGTGATGGTTGGTTCTGCGGGCCCTGGGATCGGGACCTGGCAGGCCGTGGGGACGAGCAGGGGAGGAGGGGCTGCCGGTGAAGCCCAGCGCTGTGCGTGGCCTCAGAGGAGTCCGCCACGTGCCCTGCGTGGCCTGTCTCGTGGCTGCCGCATGTCCCTGTCAGGCAGAGTCTGGCTGGGGCGAGGCCTGGCGAGGGGACAGCTCTGGGCTCCTGCTTCCCGCTGTCTGCAGGGGCGCCGGACGGTCCACGGAGGCGTTGTGGGGAGGCCCCCAACTCCTGGGGACAGGGGAGGAGGGCAGCTGGCCCGGGCTGCTGACTGTGTGGCGGGGCCCAGAAGGCTTCCCGCAGCCCCTGACCATCATCACCCGCTTGCCCCAGGGCCCAGCTGCCTGGTGAGGTGAGAGCGGGTCCTGGTGAAGCAATAACCAGGGGAGCCTGTCGGGGAAACTGGGAATGAGGACACTCTCCTGGGTCCGCAGTCCCCTGTCACCGTGAGAAGCACCCGTGAGGCCTGGCCCCTCCCTCTGCCCTGACCTGCTGCCCTGGGGTCGGGGAAGGGTGGGCGCTGTAATGGGTGCATGATTAGAAGGGCAGACCCACTTCCGATGTTCAGGGGGCCCAGGGCAAGGGGGGGGGCAGGGTCCCTTGGCCCACAGTCCCCCCACCCTTGGGTCTGTGTAGTCATGAAGGGCCTGGCAGTGGCTTGTGCACATCTGACCCTTGACCAAGCTCCTGACCCACGCCCCACCAGAAGCGATCCTGTGGCCTTGGGGGGCCTCCAGCCTGGGACGTGCCCAGTGAGGAGGCCTGCTCAGGCTCCGGAAGCACGGCTGGACCCCCTGGACTGGGATTTCTGGGATCACAAGTCCTCAGGGCCTGGTTCTGAAGTCAGGACATTCCCTACCCGCCCCCGGAAGCAGGTCCCCTTGGCTCTGCAGACCCTCCCTGTACTGGGTTGCTAGGCCTTCTGGAACAAAGTCCTGCTGGCAGGGTGGCTTGAACAACAGTGACGTGTTGTCTGATGGTTGTGGGGGCGAGAAGCGTGAGATTAAGCCGCTGGTCTGGGCCTGAGTCCGCGGGGCACGGCTTTGGAAGCCTGGCGGGCTGCTGAGCGGAGGCTGACCTGGGGGCTGGATGGTTCCTAGAACGTGGGTTTAGGAGGCAGCTGTGGTTCCCCAGGTGAGCCCAGCTCATGGCTGGGGGTCCGGGGGGGTGGGGGGGGTGGGCCCAAGGGAGGCTCCAGGGAGAAACTTGTGAGGTGCGTCCGTGTGGGTCTCCTCCCCGTGTTCTGGGCAGAGGCCCAGGGAAGTGAGGTAACCACCAAAGGCCTCGACCTCTTGCTGTTTTGTCCCCTCAGGCTGCGACCCCCGGAGGTCAGCAGGAAGAGAGCTCCCTTTTCAAGGATGACGAAGGAACACGTGTCTGCATGTGATGTCACAACAGTTAACTCTTGACCTAAAGGCCTTTGACAAGTGTGAAGAGGGAAGGGGGTGTTGGGGACGGGCTGGGGCCGTGTTGGCCTCGTGTCTCTGCTGCCCCGCGGCAGAAGCCTGGCTCCCTGGTCGCCTGATCATTCAGCCCCCAGGTCAGCCTCCGCCTGTCTGAACAAGCCACTCTCTGGTCCCTGCGGGCGGCCACGACTCCATCTCCCACGTGGTCAAGAGCTCTTAATCCGAACCATCACCTGAATTTGCACACAGGGAACAAAACGAAACAAACTTGGGTGCTCGGATTCGCCCTGGGAGCGTCCCCTGAAGACCCCGCCCTGCCCCTCCTGTCCCCTTCTCCCCCTGGCGGGGGGCACAACGGTTTGCAACAAATGTGACATTTATTCTTCTTGGCGCTGTGCAGAGTCAGGTGAGGTTATTGCAAATAGACTATAGAAATATTCATTTTCTCTTCCAGAAAAGGCTCTTACATGTCAAATCAAGTTAAATGAAGTCATTGTATCAGGCAGAACACATATCAGCTGCAGATGGTGTAGTCTCTCTTTAAATCCCCCCAACCTCCCTGCCTCCCCTTCGATTTTACTGACCTGGGCCAGTTTAAATAAAGTTCAAATATTCTTATGAGTTGAGCAAATGCCGTTTACTAGAGTCTGAGCAAAACGCATCCACTAGCCTCTCCCCCCTCAGTCCTCCCACAACCTGCCCCCGTTGCTGGTCGGGCTTCGTTGCTGGACTCCGGAACTCTCTGACAGCAGGTTCACCGGACACGGTTCTAGCTCTACAGCCCGCCTTTAAATCACCCCCAAATCGCTGTCAATTCCTGGGGCCCAGCATTCAAGCCTCAGGTCTTCCGGGGAGGCCGTTTGGAGCCCCGGGGCTGTGGGAAGGAGCCGGAGGAGGGAGCCCGAGTGGGAGGCACACAGTGATCAACAGGCCCAGCTCCAAAAGGCAGGGGCCCTGCGCACAGATGTGGCGATGTTATGAGATAATTTTCGGACCTCAATGGGGTGCAAAGGGTGGATTTGTCAGAGAGGGGCATATCTGGTGGCCTTTTCATGGAGCCGCCCTACGACTTCATTACCATGTCAATCCTGGGAGAGGACCCTGATTGAACACAGCAGTTGGCTGAATGCATACCGAGCGGACAGACCCCTGAATGAATACTGAATGGAAGACCGGCTGGAATCTGCCTTCCGCTTTGTTTTCGGGGATGACCAGTGTGAGGGACCCCTGAGCTCCCAGTGCAGATGGGAGGGGGAGGCAGCCATGTGATGGGCTTCTGTCCCTCCCTTTTTCCATCCTTTTCCTTGTGAGGCTTTTCCCTCCCTATTCGTAGGCATATTTCAGTTGCCTGGACGAATTTGCCTCCAGGTCCCTCACTCCGCTGAAGCAGACCCGCCCTGGGGGGAAACTGACGCGAAACACCCACCACCCCAGCGCAGCAATAAACATTTCCATGCTTCTTTCAAAAACGTGAAGTTTTAAGATCCCCGGCTTTGAGAGTTTTAGACGTAATTGAACACGTAGTCAAGAAATCCTGACAAAGACAATTAAACGTTTGAACGAGTTCAGACGACTTCCGGAGTCCTCTCCTGCGTGAAGGGAATCTGCGTTGGTCCAGAAAGGCTGCGGGCTCTCGGAGCTCGGCACGTCCGAAGGGCGAGTGCTGTAAATCAAAGGGCTCTGGCATTATCTAGTTTCCTTTCTGGCTTTAAAAGTTAGAACAGATGTCACAAGAGAGGACAAAATGGATTTTACCCACCAAGAGGGGCTTTTCTTACCGTCCGTAATAGGAAGTGCCTTGAAATGCTAATGTACACAGTTTGTGTCGCGGGGGTTTGCATAGAGATGGTGGGAAACCGCTCTGAGCCCAACAAAACCTTTTGTTATTAATCAAGAAAATCTGGTCTTCTGAAGCTGCAAAGAGCTGGAAATTAGCAAGGCCAGCAATGAGGCCAGGGAGCAAAAATGCAGCGGAAGATCCCAGCGCTCCAGTAAGACAGGGTGTCGGGGGCCATGTTGCTCCAGGCCCCCCCCTCGCCCCCCACTCTCCGCTCTCCCAGAGCCTCCATCTTTAAAGGGGGAGGGGTAGTTCCCTTGTATCTTGTACTTTAGAGTCGCATGTTTTCTTTTTAAGCAATTTTGAGAGCAGGCTGGAAGAAATCCATTAAAAGCGCGCTAATGAACCGACGCTGAGAAAAGAAAGCTAAACACCACAGAGGCAGAGCGGAGCATTTTGCTTGGCTAATGGGCTTGATTATGAGATTTTACAGGCCCTTTTATAAACTTCAATTTTATTTTGTGCTGGGGAACGGGAAATTTCTGTTTGGTTTTAAACATACATGATCGTACCACCAAATATTCCTAATTTAAAGCTGTGAGAGCAGGCGATTTCATGTCTAAGAGAGGAGGGGGCAGAAAAAGCCCTGCCAACCGCGGGCGCGGCACAGCCTCACGCCTCCGCCGGAGAGAGCTGCTGCTGAGGGTGCGGAAGCCCCCGGGCTCACCCCTGCCCCCCCCCCCCCCCCCGAGCCTGTGTGGCTGGGTGGGATGTGCTCACCTCACCTTATCTCCTCAACTCAACTGGAACAGATAATTCTCTTCTTCAAATTTTTTTAAATATTTATTTATTTTTGAGAGGCAGAGACAGAGCATGAGTGGGGGAGGGGCAGACATAGGGGAGACACAGAATGGGAAGCAGGCTCCAGGCTCTGAGCTGTCGGCACAGAGTCCGATGCGGGGCTTGAACTCACGAACCGCGAGATCATGACCTGAGCTGAAGTCAGATGCATGACCCACTGAGCCACCCAGGCATCCCACGAACAGACACTTCTGTGTTGTTGGGGGCTAGCCTCGGCCTCGTAGGACGTTTAACAGCGTCCCTGGCCTCTACACAAATGCCAATTGCACCCTTGTCCCATTGTGACCAGCAAAAATGTCTCCGAACGGTACCCAAATCACCCCTGGTTGAGAACCACTGAACTAGATAGATCACTTGCCTTCGGGCGATAGGAAATGCGCTTGAAACGTTTCCTGTGACTGCCAGGGTCCAGGCTGGTGCTGGGCACAGGGGGAGGTTGGCCAAGGTCAGATGAGTCTGTTCCAAACAGCAGACCGGTGCATTTTTTCAGGGTCTTTCCCTGGGACACCAATGGTTTTGCATTTTCCCTCATCTTCCAGCTAGTGGGCTGGGGGAGGGAAAGCAGGGAAAAGAAGCAGGAAGCAGAACAATCCTTACCCTGAGGAATCATCTTCATGTTGGATGCCGGCATTTGACACCTTACTGTAGGGCTTGTGTATGCTCAGCCCCGCGGGTGGATCACGCCCTCATGATGCAGACCTGAGGCTGTCCTAACCTCTGGTAATATACATATTTTTAAATGTTTACTTCTGTAGTTTGAGAGAGAGAGAGAGAGAGAGAGAGAGAGAGAGAGAGAGAGAGACAGCGGGAGGGAGCACAAGAGGGGGAGGGGCAGAGAGAGGGAGACACAGAATCCCAAGCAGGCTCTGCACTGTCAGCTCAGAGCCTGACGCGGGGCTCCATCCCACCAACTGTGAGATCATGACCTGAGCCGAGATCAAGAGTCAGACGCTTACCAGACTGAGCCTTGGGCCCCCCTCACCTCTGGTAAGATTTTTAGCTGAGGCCTTGCTACTCCTTAAATTATGCTCCATTATCTTTGCAGACACCTTGCGTTTTGGAATACGACTTGTTGAAAAGTTCCCGTATGTAGGATCATAAGCATTCCCTGATGAAATAGGTGTTAAACGCACGTCGGACACACTCTTCCACTCAAAACAAACCTGGAGAAAGCCTGTTGGAAAGACTTCAGTCGTATCCCGGGCCCTCCTCCTCCTCCCGTCCTGGGTCTGCTTCCGGTAGGCGCAGCTCTCGGAAAACACTGGCAGTTCCGAGGCCTCCTGTCGGTCCCCGGAGTGTCGGGATCCCATTACACGTGGCCTAGTCGCGTGGACAAGAGCTCAGTGAGAGAACTAAGGCGATATGATGCGGGGGGACCCCAGGCCACGCCAACCTGACAGTTCTTAGCTGCGCTGGGTGTGCGGGTTCTGCGGGTGGGCTGTGCCCAGACAGGCGGCGGGAAGTGGGCTTCCGCGGCGCGGGCAGACCCGCGGCTCCGCGACCCTGGGGGCTCCCAGGACACAGGCGGCCCCCGCTGCACAAATGCACGGGCTTACAGGCAGCCCTCCGCTCTTGCCTCGTCTCCTGAGGAAGTTCTGCGAACACGGACCTAGAGCCATCGGAGAGGCGTGGGGCCCGTGGAAGGTGCTGGGTGGGACGGGGAAGCCACTGTCAGGACAGCTGAGGAGGGAGGGCCAGGGGCAGCCTGCTTCAACGCGCCTTCTTCTCAACTGTCCCTGTGACGTCATCCCGCGCCTGAAAGTCTATCGGGTATGTATTCACTTGGGCTCACAAATCATTTCTTTTAAAGAATGCACCTGCCTGCACAGGAGGCCCTTTGAGCTGGCCTAGGGCCTCGATGCCTGCATCTGACAGGAAGAAATGTCCACAGAGGGTGGGGCAGGGCCATTGCCTCCGCACCTGTCACTTCTCTTCTGCGCTGACCAGTCTGTGCCTGGGCCAGGCCACAGGGAGCAGAGGTTAGGGTGATGGAGAGGGGAGGCCTGCGGGTGGAGGGGCACAGGGATGGAGGGGTGAGGGCTAACTTTTTTTTAATGTTTATTTATTTTTGAGAGAGAGAGAGAGAGAGAGAGAGAGAGAGAGAGACAAAGTGCAAGTGGGAGAGGGGCAGAGAGAGAGAGAAGGAGACACAGAATCCAAAGCAGGCTCCAGGTTCTGAGCTGTAGCACAGAGCCCGACATGGGGCTCGAACCCACAGACTGTGAGATCATGACCTGAGCCGAAGTCAGACACTCAACCGACCGAGCCCCGCAGGGGCCCCGGGAGGGGGCTAACTTTAGACCGGGGTCCCCCTGCACTACTCTGGATGCTCACCTGGTCTGGAGGCGGGGGGACTCTCTGGCCTCTCTTCCCCCTGGAGCTGCCCCGCCCCCTCTCTGGGACTCAGCACCCACGGTGACGTCATTAGAGAGAGAGGCCAGCAAGTCCAAAAATCAAGCTCTGTGAGTGAGAGGGGCCGCGGGACAGCTCATCAGGACTTGTGAGGGACAAAAGCATTTTGCATGTGAGTCATCAACTTCCCAGTGATGTGCTGGAACACACCTTGTGGCTTGGAGGTGGGTGGGGGCCAGAGGGAGACCCTGTCCCAGCCGTGTCCCCACCGCAGCCAGCGCACGACCTTCCCGGTCCCCCCCCAACCCGTCCCCGCTGGCGCAGACCTGGTCCCGCTCCCAGGCCACTTACCTGTGCTCCGGCCTTGGTGTTCGGGAAACAGAACATCCTCCCCGACTTAGGTTTCACTTAGAGGGTGAGAGTCCGGAGCAGAAAAAAGGCTCCATTATAAACACCTTCACAAGAGCTCACAGAGGAAACGCTCACTTTGTGGCAGGCCCTGGGGGGAGGGTGGGAGGGCAGGTTTTTGTGCGGAGTTCAAAGCCCCGAGTGAAAGCTAATGAGGACCATTGTATTTGGGGAAGGACAGTGCGGGTGCTTATCAGCTAGGAGGGTTAGATTACCGCCTCCAGTTTCTGGAGGGTTTTAAAGGCTGCCTTTGGAGCCCCTGAGGCTCCAGAGATTTGTTTCCTAGGGGACCCCTTCAAGGAGTGGCTCCTGGGGTCACAGGGGTGCCGGCTCTCCGCAGACAGGGGTGGGGGGAGGCTTGGGGGGAAGGTGCCCCACAATGGCTCGAGTCTCGGAAAGTCGGTCTTGCTGAGGGGCCTTCACGGTTTGCGGGGCACAGAAGTGTTAGTCCGTGGGGACGGGCTTCAGCCAAGCTAAATTCATGGAGAAACTCAGAGCTGAGGATGCCTTTTCTGAGAGACCTTGGGGTGACAGCCTGTCAGTTCTCTGATTCTAAGGTCAGGAATCCAGGAGCCAAAATCAGCTGCTCTGATTTAACACTGGTCAGTGTTAAAGCAGAAGGCGATCAGTCTCTGGAACCTGCCTTGGCCTCTAGAAACCCAGGAATCTGGGGCCAAGAGGACGCCACCCCCCTAAGGAAGCGTCTGGACATGGACGGGAAGGCCCTTCCTGTGCGTTTTGGGGACTCCTGTGTCAGTGCCCTGGTCACTGACCGGGCTCGGCCATCAGGACACCTCCAAGCAGAGAGCAGCTGTGTTCAGTTTCCAGGTGTGACAGGGGGCTGAGCTGGCCCCCAGGGGGCCCTGCTTTCATCTTGCCCCCCCTCAGGTGCCACTGCAGGGAAATCAACTCTAAACGTGCTCCAGAGTCACCTGTGTTCGGAAATCTGCTCTTTCGTGTGTCTGTTCAGTTTCCCATCAACAGAACGAGAAAAACAATGTTTTATTTTTATTTTTATTTTTTTGTAAACAAGAACAAATTCCCTCACTGGCAAAACAGGACCCAGCCACGTCCACCGGGAGCAGATCACATACCGGTAATAAAGTGGACCAGGAACAGCATGAAAAAGTAGAGCACGCGTGATGTTGAGTGTGTGATAATTAAGAAGGTGGTGAAAAATTGTGCAGCAGCATTTCTGGGAAATTTCTGGTCCCTCCAGGACCGCTTCCCATTGGCCAAACGTGAACTTCTAAGTAAGATGTTAGCTCCTCTCTCCTCCCCGAGTTCATTCGTATCAATTCTTCCAGAAGTCTCCAGTTTCGTGCCACGTCGACCGAAGTAACACGAGCCACAGAGATGCCGAGAGCGTTCTAGGCCCGTGAGGGAGGAAAACGCAGGGAAGGAAGACAAGACGCATGCTTGCAAAACAGAGATTCTGGGCAGAGGAACGCTGGGGGCCGGGGCCAGCTGGGGGCCCACTCCGGGCACAGAGACTCTGGCCGGCGAGGTGGGCGCAGCCTCGGGGCGCAGGCGCCAGAGGCAGAGTCTGCGGGCCCGAGCGCAGAATCCTCCCTCAACCACCTGCGGTCTTTGAAGTCTCAAAACCGCCCATGGCACGTCCAGGACTAGTCAGTTTGAATTCATTTGTGTTAGCAGCAGGTCTGCTGTCGTGGCCTGACCAGGAACCCGAGGCTGGGGTTACTCCTGCAGAGCTCCCCAAAATCTCAGCACCCTCCGAGCAGGGGGAGGTCTGAGGGAGGAGGGGCCGGCGGGGAGTTATTTTCTGTATTTGGCTGGGTGTCAGCTCTGTGCATCGCTCTGGGTCTTCTGAGAGCCGGGTCCCTGAGCTCCAGACTCTAAGCTCGGAGCGGTGAACCCAGGTGGCTTTACGGAGCCTCAGAGGGCCCTGAAAACACCCAGCAAGTAGTGACTTGTTGAATGTAGCCAGGCCTTCAGGTGCGGGAGAGAGTACCTCTGACCTTGACGTTGGGCCTCACGTGGGAGGCTCTACCAGGCAGGGAAAGGCTTGTGTAGCTCTAGCAGCTGACAGGTGCTGCCCAGGGGGTCTGCTGGGTGCAGCCCATGCCCCCAGCGTCTTCTGCTCCATCCTCAAAGCGCCAGGAGGTGGGTGCTCGTGTCACAGGAGAGAAACTGAGGCTCTGATTGTGGACACGACTTGCCTATGGCTGTGCAGCTGATTAATAGGGGGCTGGGATTCGGCTGGACTGTTGGACCCCAGACCTGAAGCCCTCAGGCTTCAGGCTCTGAACTGTCAGCACAGAGCCCGATGAGGGGATCAAACTCATAAATGGTGAGATCATGACCTGAGCTGAAGTCAGATGCTTAACTGACTGAGCCACCCAGGCGCCCCGAGTTCTTGATTGCTAAAGAACAACCCATATTTCAAGCAAATTGTTTGCCAAAGTGGCAAAGTTTGTCAATGATTGCTTAATTTTCTTTCTTCCTTCCTTCCTTCCTTTCTTCTTTCTTCCTTTCTTTTTCTTTCTTTCTTTCTTTCTTTCTTTCTTTCTTTCTTTCTTCTTTCTTTCCTTCCTTCCTTCTCTCTCATGTTTATTTATTTAAGAATTTTTTTTTACCTTTTTACCATTTATTCATTTTTTGAGGGACAGAGAGAGACCATACGAGTGAGGGAAGGGCAGAGTGAGAGGGAGACAGAGAATCTGAAGCAGCTCCAAGCTCTGAGCTGTCAGCACAGAGCCCGGTGTGGGGCTCCAACTCACAGTCAGATCATGGCCTGGGCTGAAGTCAGACGCCCAACTGACTAAGCCACTTGGGCTCCCCTTTTGTTTATTCATTCTGAGAGAGAGGGAGAGGGAAGAGCAGAGAGAGAGAGAGAATCCCAAACAGGCCGTCCCCACAGAGCCTGATGCGGGGCTTGATCCCACAAACTGTGAGATCATGACCTGAGCTGACATCAACAATCAGATGCTCCACTGACTGAGGCATCCAGGTGCCCCGATGATGCCTTCAATTAAAAAAATATATAAGTGAGCCCTGATTCCAGGTTTCGTCTATATAATAGCGCCACCCTCACTGGAATACATGTTCTGGAGAGAGAAAGAGAGGACGGGTGAGGGGCGCAGCTGGTGGACCTGAAGTTACACCTGCACGAATATCTTGTGGGTCTTGACAGAAAAAGGTTGAGAAATCCGTGGTAGGAAGTGGCTGGGCTCCACCTTCCTCATTGCGTGGTAACTCCCGGGTGGGGGGTGGGGGTGGCATTATCTGGTGGCGATAAGAAAACTAGGCTCAGGCAGATATAGGACTAGTGTTGTGGGTACAAGGTTGTGCTCCAAAAACATATGCTCGAGTCATAACCCCGGGGCCTGTGAGCGTGACTTCATGGGCCTCGGGATTTTGCAAATATAATCAGGTGAAGAGGAGGTCATGTGGGAAGGCCCAATCCGGTGATGGTGTCTGGATGAGCAGAGGGGAGATGGGACAGTGTGCCCACAGAGAAGACGGAGAGAACCCCGGAAGGTGGCCAGGCGGAGGCTGGAAGGATGCCTCTAGAGGCCAAAATCGTCTGCGGCCGGAGAAGCCAAGAGACGAGGAGGCGCCCTGCTATAGGTCCTTGAGAGGGAGTGTGGCCCCGCCGACACCTTGAGTTTGGACTTCCAGCCCCAGAACTGTGAGAAAATAAATCCCTGCTCTTTTAAAAACTTTTATTTATTTATTTATTTATTTATTTATTTATTTATTGTGTGTGTGTGTGTGTGTGTGTGTGTGAGAGAGAGAGAGAGAGAGAGAGAGAGAGAGAATCCCAAGCAGTCTCCGCGCTGTCAGTGCAATGCCCAGTGTGGGACTGGGTCCCAATAACTATGAGATCATGACCCGAGTGGAAGCCAAGCGTTGGGAGCTTAACTGACTGAGCTACACAGGCGCCCAAATCCTTGTTTTTTTTTTTTTTTTTTAAAGTTTATTTATTTATTTTGAGAGAGAGAGAGAGAGAATCACAGAAGAGGGGCAGAGAGAGAGAATCCTAAGCAGGCTCCATGCTCAGCATGGAGCCCCACGCCGGGCTCGATCCCATGACTGTGAGATCATGACCTGAGCAGAAACCAAGTGTCGGACGCTGAACCGACGGAGGCACCCAGGCGCCCCTAGGTCTTTGTTGTTTTAAGGCACCCGGTTTGCAGTCACCTGTCGCCGCGGCCACAGGAGATGCACACACCAAGGATCGCACCTCGCTTCTGCCGCCTATGTGACCGATTCTGTGCCAGGTTCTGGGGGGGATGCTGGAGGGGTAGGACGCTGCTGGCATCGAGCTGTGGCCACCCCTGCTGCAAAGTCTCGAAAACCAGAGGAGGGACAGAAGTTCGGTGCCGCACACCCCGGGGGGTTGGAGGGCACGAGCAGGCCAGGGAGTGAGAGCCGGCGGAGTGTTTAGAACATTCACGCTTCATCCAGGGATCCCTGAGGATGACGGAGCGGCCTTTCCTGGTCGCACCAGCCGTGCTCCCAGGAGAAGGGAGAAACTCGGGACTTGCCTTGGGATTTAGGGGTGCTGAAGAGTGAGGGCGGGGAGGGAAGAACTAGGTCAGTGTTGGGGCTGCTGTTGCAGGCTGTTTCCAGGCGAGGGCTGGGGTGCCGGAGGAGAACCCCCAAGTCTAGGTGACAGGTGGGGGCTAGAGACAGAAGGAGAGGCCCACAGGGGCCGAGGGAAGGCTGGCTCGGGAGCTGTTGACATCCAGAGCATACGTGATTCCTGGTGATAAATCACCCTGGAAAGGCATTAATCCCGCGTCGGTGAGTGACTCAGGCCCCAAGTATGCCGGGCTCCTTGTAACGTGGGCGGCCGGGTTGTGTCGAGCGAGCCGAAGGGGTTAGTATCTCATGAATGCGCGTGGGAGGCTGACTGCATTGGAGAAAGCGTTAATAATTAAACCGCTTGCGCCACCACAATGGGCCGGGGCTGGCCAGGGTCCCCGGGCTGACCCCGCTCCTCACCCGCCCCGTCGGTATGCAGCCCACACGGGAAGACCACAGGAAGCTCGGGCCGCGGCCCCAGCAACGAGGCGTTTTGCTGCTGGACGCTGCCGGGACAGGAAATTAGTGAGGCTGATTAGAAAAATCAATTTGGCTTGGCTTGGATGAAGAGGAGGAGGAGGAAAGTGGGGGGGAGGCGGGGCTCAGGGCGACCCTCCCTTGTCCGGGGGGCGGGGGTGGGGGGAAGCCGAGGCTCCGAGAGGGTGAGGAGTTGGCAGGGCGCAGGCCGGGGGGCTCTCCGTGCTCCGGCCTGAGCCCCCCGCCCCGCCTCCCCCAGGCTCCGAAGTCAACAGGACAGGACGCTTGCAGGCCCCGACAAGAAATAGGGGGCCCGGATCCCGCCTCCGCCTCGGGCTCTCGGGTGCTTATCAGGGAAGACTCGGGAAGGGGATGTGAGCCCCCTCCCACTGTTATCTGCCCCGTGGCCTGGACTTTTGGTGGCTTCTGTAAAGGGGTCGATGGTGCCTTCCTCTGGCAGGAGGGGCAGACTCGATGTCCCCTCCTAGGATCCCATGATTCCTGACTTTGGGGGTCTTGAAGTGATAAAGAATCACTCCTCTGGGTTCAGAGGTGCTGGGCTGTGGGGCGGGAGGCCTCCCCTGTGGTCGCTGAACATTGGGCCCCCAGCGCCCTGAGACCCTGCCTTGTTTGCAGCTGCGACATGTCCAGCCCCGCTCCTTTCCCATGCACCCTGCACAGGGCGGTTCTCTTCTTGCCCCCTGAGGTCCCGGCCCCGCCACCCCACCCTCCAGGGCTTGCTCAGAGTCCGCTCTGCCACCAACCTACCCCCCTCCCCCAGGTCCCCAACGCCCGAAGATCCCCTCTGCCAGACCATCCTCTCCCTCAGGGCGGGCCATGGCCTCTCCTCACTCCTACCCCTTCCAGATCTTTCCATTTCGTGATTCACAGGACCGCAGAAATGCTGCCTTCTGGACTAAACTTCCTACAGAAGAAGACCAGTCTCCTGTCTGTCTGTCTGTCTGCTCAGAATGGGACTCCCAGTTCCTGCAAAGGTCCTTCCCAGGTCCTTAGGCCCATGGCTCACTGATTACAAAGATGCCACGTGGTGAGGCCGTGAGGCCCCAGAGGCCACCCAGCTGGTCTGGAGCGGTCAAAGTCTCCTGAGTCACAGCACGCTTGGGGAACCCCTTCCCTTGTGGGGGCACAGTAATAAAGACAAGCACACCCTAAGCCCCAGGACCGGTGAGAACTGCACAGACAGGATTCAGGCGGGGATCCTGGGAGGAGGACATTAGATCCTGGGATCCCTGTGCAATCACAAGGGTCCCGAAGTGTGGGAGAGTCAGCAGAGTGACGATGTGTGAGACACAGCCGGCCATCGCTGGCTTTGACCGTGGAACGGGTCACACGCTGAGGAGCGTGGGTGGCCTCCAAGACTGGCTGGAGCCTCCAGCGTGACTGGAAAAGACAAGGAAAGCTCCTGTAAGAACACGGCCGTGAACCCTTTGATTTTAGGCCAATGAAACCCATTGTAGAGTTCTGGCCTCTGGAACTGTAAGATGATACATTTGTATGGATTTAAGTTGTCACGTTTGTGAGGATTTGTTAGAAAAGATGGTGCCATCGTGACGGATGTCGGGGACCAGGGCTCCACGTGTGCGGGGGTGGGACCTGGGCCGCAGGAAGCAGGGAGTCTGTGAGCTGGTGGGTCCTGGAGGCTTCATGCCTCCGTGCAGTGCGGCAGTGCCCTGTCACTGCCACACCCAGAGAAATAAACTCTCACACCTGCCCGTCTCGGGGTCATGTGACCCTGCGGCTTAGAACAGCTCTTCACAGGCTCTGGGGAGCAGGCGCGGCGGGTGCGTACTCTCTGAGCCCTGGAAGCTGCACAGATTGGGCTGCGGCCGCTGGGACAACAGCATCGGGGCTGGAGGAGGGAAGAGGGACGTCCCGTATCTGTCCCAGGTGTTTCCAGTTCAGCCAGGGACGGCCATGGGCAGAGAAGATCCCTCATGGGGCCAGCATGGGGGCATGGTCTCTGGGTGCTGAGGGCAGCCTGTGGGCACAAGAGCCTGCGGGATGGGGAGGAGCCCCACCGAGGGGGAGGAACCCCGCAGAGGGGGAGGGGCATCGCCGAGGGGGAGGGGCATCGCCGTGGGGGCGGGGCATCTCCGAGGGGGACAAACATCACCGAGGGGGAGGAGCCCCGCCGAGGGGGAGGAGCCCCGCCGAGGGGGAGGAGTCTCACCGAGGGGGAGGGGCATCGTTGAGGGGGAGGAGCATGCCCGAGGGGGAGGAGCTCCGCCGAGGGGGAGGAGCACGCAGGAGCAGGAGGCAGGTCTGCAAAGAGGCTGCTATGCTGGGCAGCCTGAGGGAAGGGCCTAGAAGGGCGAGCTCAGAAGCCGTGGATCCACAAGAGTGCCGCGAGCCAGCCTTTGCTCTGTCTCCTCTTCTTGGGCGCTCAGGGCCTCTTGCGTCCAGGTGGGACCTGGCACAGTGGCGGCCCACGGGCCGTGTGCAGCGCTGACGGCTGGTCTCGTCTCTCTCCTCGCCATCTGGCAGGCCTGGAAGCCACCTGTGGACAAGGCTGGGTCTCTAGACGGGGCCTGTGTGGGCCCGGCCCCGGCCCTGCACGCTCTAGGGGTGAGCGAGGCGAGTTCTCGGTATGCGAAGCCTCGGAGTTCCTGGACTCCCTTCTTACCCGGCCCGTCTGCCTAACTCGGATAATTAACCGGGTTCCGAAAGAATCCCGGGCGCCTGGGGGGCTCAGTCGGTTAAGCGTCCAACTTCGGCTCAGCTCATCTCATGGTTTGTGGGTTCGAGCCTCATGGCGGGCTCTGTGATGACAGCTCGCAGCCTGGAGCCCGCTTCGGATTCTGTGTCTCCCTCTCTCTCTGCCCCTCCCCTGCTCGTACTCTATCTCTCTCAAAAATAAATAAAAATAAAAATTAAAAAAATTGAAAGAAAGAAAAGAAAGGGAAGTGCGAGTCTGGAGACTATGAGCAGCCTGGTGAATGTTACAGGAGGAAGGAGGGCTGGCGGGCCCCGCGGGCCCAACAAGGCGGAGTGGCCGCCACCGCACGGATTCGTCATTTTGGATGAAGTCGATCATTTTTAGGCACAGCCAGGAGAAGGACTTCTAAAAGTAAATGTTTTGAAAATAGGCTTTTGAGACTTTCCAGGGGAGAAATCTGTGAAATCCGCTGCACAGATCTTACAGAGCACATGTACTGGCACTCACTCTATTATTTTAGGAGAACCCGTCTTGCTCCTTGGATCCTTACAGGGGAGAGTGTCCCTGCTGTGACACTATTAATACATGACGAGGATAGTTCAGGGCCCTTAACATAAATTTTAAATCAAAGTATGATGTGCAGAGACACTTAGTAATTATATATGTTTGGCCCCCTGCCTTGGTATTCCTATAAAGTGACCATTAAGGTGAAATGGATAAAATCAGAATTTTATGGTAGGTGGCTTTATTCTTCCCATTAAAATTCCTGTTAATGAGCTTGACTCATCAATAACAATTTGTTGGGCACGATGCATTTGAGTTATAATCACAGCTAACACTAGAGGGGTGCTTACCATGTTCAGCGACCCGCCATGATTCCCATGCATTATTTCACTTAATCTTCACGAGGATTTATTGGTGGCTTCTGTCATGGTCCCCATTTCAGAGATGAGGAAACTGAGGCACAGAAGGGTTGAGTAGTTGGCCAAGAGTCACACAGCAAGTGGGCGGTGGGCAGAAATCCAGGCCTGGGAGGTGCTGAGTCCGGGTTCACCCCTTTCTGCAGGGGGGCAAGGAGGCCAGGGCAGTGAATGGTGTGTCGCAGGCCAGAGCAGCACCTAGTCTGATGGGTGGGCTGTCCCAGCACCTCTCAATTTGTGCCCAGAGGGAGTGTGGTTCAGGCGGTGGGGCCGCTACCAGCAGAGTGGAGGGAGGGAAAGGCATTCTGAATTTGACACATTTTTCATTTTAGAACTTGCTACCCTGACTTGTCGAGTAGAAATTAGAACCACGCCAGTATCTGGATGTTCTCAACACTTAGAAAATTCTAGAGGTGACAGGCAGCACGTCTTAACCTCGTAAGGTGCATATTCCCTAACTGGGCGCATCGGAAGCACAGAGAGTGGTGCTGAGACAGAGCGAAGGTGTTTATCTTGTCTTTATTTGTGAAACGCTTTGCGGAAAATTTCTTTCTCTCAACTCAGATGTAAAGCATCAGCCCCAGGAGTTTTAAAAGAGGGGCATGACCGTTGTACCCCAACCGTCAGTCCCCCTGAGAGGTGACTGTTTGGTGCAGGGTTAACTTATCTCACTTGAACGGCCAACTTGCCTGTGGGGCGAGTGCCCAGCCCCCACCTTAGTCTCCCCCGATCCCCGAATGAGTTCTTGGAGGCCGGTGTGCACCGGAGTTGCGTGGCCTCCTTCTGCTCCCAGAAACAAGTGCTCTTCTAAGTACCAAGTGCCCGGCTCACTTGGTCCCCGGGACGCCCACAGGGTAGGCAGCCGGGCCGTTGACACGT
The DNA here is from genome assembly GCA_004023845.1 of Helogale parvula. NCBI lineage: Eukaryota > Metazoa > Chordata > Mammalia > Carnivora > Herpestidae > Helogale > Helogale parvula. Next base: position 9,303 of record PJEM01012416.1, on the reverse strand, counting down.
CTGGGACTCGGGACTGAGCCTTGCAAAGCACCAGCCAGGCTCGCTGCTCCTGATGCAGAGAAGGCACTGATTCAGGGACCGCTCATCCGGCCAGTCTCTGGCCCTCTTCCTCCAGAGAAACGGATGACCAGGTTTAAAGTCCTCTGACCTTCTCTCTGCCGTAGGAGCTCACACTCTGAGATCCCTGTGAGGGGGTTGATTTTGAGTCAATCTTAAAAATTTTATTTTATTTTCTCAAATATGTATTTGTTTTTCAGAGAGAGAGAAAGAGAGCAGGGGAGGGGCAGAGAGGGAGGGGGACAGAAAATCCGAAGCAGGCTCTATGCAAACAGCAGCGAGCCTCATGTGGGCCTTGAACCCACAAACAGTGAGATCATGACCTGAGCCAGTCAGACGCTTAACTGACTGAGCCACCGAGGTGCTTCCCATTTTGTTTTAAGTTTATTTATTTTGAGAGAAAGAGAGAGAGAGAGAGAGAGAGAGAGAGAGAGACAGAGCGTGCCAGTAGGGGAGGGGCAGAGAGAGGGAGAGAGAACCCTAAGCAGGCTCTGAACTGTCAGTACAGAGCCCGACTCGGGGCTTGAACCCACTAACCATAAGATCATGACCTGAGCCAAAGTCAAGAGTCAGGCGGCTGACTCAGCCCCCCAGGCGCCCCATCATCTGAAAGATTTTCCACTCTGGCTGTTGGCTCGGTGCTCCCCCCACCCCAGCTCCTAATGGCTGAGGCCCTTTTGGGCTCCCAGGCCCGCAGCTCGCCTTGGCCGGCCAGCTCCCAGGTCCCCCCCCACCCCCCCCGTGGCTGACAGTGTCTGCACATTCTGCGTGACGTGGGCGAGGGTGTGGAGGCCCAGCTCTCCAAGCGCGCCTGAATGAGTGCCCAGTGAGTTCACTGTCACAGTACGAGCGCAGGAAAACCGTGGGCAGATTCAGTCCTTCGCCGGACACAGTGTGTTATCAAGGCGGGGGGCGGGGGGAGGCCCGCTGCGCCCTGGACGCTGAGGGACACGCTGGAAGCTCGGCCCTGTGACTCTCGGACCTTGGACCTCAGGGCCTGGTCGGCTGCCTGGTCTCCGATGTCCTTCCAGGGAGGCCTGCGCTTTTCCACCCTGCTCTGCCGGCGGTGCTCCCCCACGGGGGACAAGGTCCTCCCAGACTCAGCAGGGCACCAGGGCCGGGTGGGCCTCTGCCCCTGCCTTCGGTACCCCCGGCCCATCTGCTGACTCTCGTCAGGGTTTCAGTCCTGGTTTGGGAACTTATTAGCTGTGTAGCTGCGAGCAAGCGTCTTACCCTGTCTGAGTCGCGATGCTCCGGTCTGGCGGATGGATGTGCTGTCCCAGCTTCAGAAGGCTCTAGAGAGGGGGCTGGGCATGTGAGCCAGGGCCCGGCATTTGCAGGTGCTGGAAGAATGTCACTTCTTCGTCACTCTCTGGCTTTCTTTCTTTAAAAAAATTTTTTATATAGTTTATTTTTTTAATGCTTTTTATTTATTTTTGAGAGACAGAGAGAGACAGCGCGAGCAGGGGAGGGTCAGAGAGAGAGGGAGACACAGAATCCGAAGCAGGCTCCAGGCTCCGAGCTAGCTGTCAGCACAGAGCCCGACGCGGGGCTCGAACCCACGAACCGTGAGATATGACCTGAGCCAAAGCTGGATGCTTAACCGACTGAGCCACCCGGGTGCCCCTATAGTTTATTTTTGAGACAGACAGACACAGAGCACAAGTGGGGGCAGGGCAGAGAGAGAGGGAGACACAATCTAAAACAGGCTCCAGTCTCTGAGTTGTCAGTATAGAACCTGATGTGGGGCTCGAGCCCAGGGACCATGAGATCATGACTTGAGCCAAAGTCAGACGCTTAACTGACTGAGCCACCCAGGTGCTCCACTCGTGGGTTTTCTTTAAAACTTGGTATCTCCTCACCCCCTTTTCCTGCTTCTGTTGACCTGCTTCTGTGGTCCCGGGCCATTCTCCTGCACCTGCTCTCGGTGAGGCGCCTCTGTGGGCGCCCCCACTCGCCCCTCTATGGGCCCGGCCCAGAAGTGGGGCTCAGAGGCCGCAGGGACTTCCCCCGAGAGACAGCCTCCAGCCTAGGGGGGACAGGAGAGGTCCCTGGGTCCTGGATCTGCTTGGAAGACACGCTGGACAAGGCAGATGGGCATCTGACATCTTTTGTGAAAAAGTGAAGGGACAAGGATTTTATGTGGCTGTGGGTTGCAGACACGCTCCTTCCGGGAAGCTGGAGGGGACGTCCTGGGAGCAGGAAGGTGGAGGCCCCTGACTCAGCCCTCTTGTGGGGGAGAGAGAAGTCCCTGACAGGTTGTTTGGAAAGCAGGCGTCAGAGAGAGAGAGAGAGAGAGAGAGAGAGAGAGAGAGAGAGAGAGATGGGGGGAGGGAGAGAGAGAGAGACAGAGAAGGGAAGAGAGACAGAGAGAGAAGGAGAGAGGGAGAGAAAGAGGAAGAGGGGAAGGAGAGAGATAGGGAGTGCAGGTCTGTGGCCCCATCCTTCCAGAACATGCCGCTGCTCCCTGCTGCACTGTCACCGGCCACAGGCGATGGGCTGTGTCTGTGGGGCCAGAGGGTCGGCCTTCCCTGAACGGACGTGTTAATGGAGGGTTGACTTCAGCCTCTTCTGGCCCCGAATGGAATTATCATCGGAATCTCCTTCAGTGGTTCCAGGCAGCGGGGAAGTGAATTTCCTGGGTAATCACCCAGGAATCAAGTTCAAGGGGGAGTGTGGCTCTAGTGTGGGCTGGGGCACCCCCCGTGTGAGTGCTTGCTGCCTGGGGGTCTCCCGAAAGTTGCTTAGACTTGCTCTTGCGATGTGCGAAGTGACAGTGGCCGTGAGGGGAAGGAGGGGCTACGGGAGGCATTGGCACAGGAAGGCTGGGCTCCTGGCTGGCAGCACCCTGGGGGTGGGGGCGGGCTCTGGGCGCCCCGGGCCGAGGCCTGCCTTCAAGTCCCTGTCGGGTGCCGAGTGACCAAGGAACGGGCTCCTCCCTATAAGGGGCTGCTGACAGGGGCTCATGGTGACCCGAGAGGACGGGGGCCCGTTTCCGGGAGGCTCCGTGTTCTTCAGTCATGGCGACCCGTCCTTGGCCTGGGCCTCAGGAGCCGGACTCTCAGCCTTGGAGAAGGTTTTATGGGACAATGGTGGGGACACACAGGTCCGTTCTGTTTGCCCACCGCCCGGGTCACCGCAGGCTTGACTCAGCGCAGATAGCACCTTATCGCGCCGCTCCCTCTCAGAAAAATCCCTGTAATTTAGGGATTTCCTATTTATCTTTTAGTTTTATGGCCACTTGGTGAAATGGCTGTGACTGTGGCCTGTGTGTGTTTAACCTGTGGCGTTAACTTACGGAACGAGACCTCTCATCGTGCGCCGCTCCCCACACGCACACACACCCTTTCACACACACTCACACACATTCTCTCTCACACATACTCTATCACATTCACACACACCCATTCACATGCACACACACACTCACACACACACACATTCTCACACATACTCTATCACATATACTCTATCACACATGCACACACTCACACACACACCCTTTCACACACACTCACACACATTCTCACACAGATTCTCTCTCACACACACACACTCACACACCCTTTCACAGTCACACACACACACAGTTTTTACCCACACACATACTTACACACTCTCTTATACACATTCACACACACATTCTTTCTCACACAGGCGCACACACACCCACTCACACTCACACACTCTCACACGTTCTCACACACATCCTCTCTCACACGCACACTCACACGCGCTCTCACACATATCCTCCCACGCATTTTCTCTCTCTCACACTCTCTCACAATCCGCCCGCACCCACGTGCACCCCCTCCTCTGCCCCACTCTCCCCAGGCCCCAGCGGCCTCCTGAAACTCGGCTCCGAGCTGTGTGCCGCCGGCCTAGAGCTGCCGTGGCTCCCGGAGGCCCTCAGATCCGCTGGGTGGTGTGCAAACGGCGCTCCATGGGGTCCAGGGCATGGGGTAGGCCGGGGCGGGGGCGGGGGGTCAGTGTTGGTGCCCTGGCCCCCGGTCCTTATTTTCACTTCAGTTAGACCAGCTTCACGTTTCTGTTTTGTCTACTGGAGCTCTTCATGGGTTTCTTTTGAAGAGAAAATTCTATTGCTAAAGAAGATTTGGATATGACTGGCCCGCTGCAGAGAGCGCTGGGACACCTGGGGAGTAGGCATGAAGCACCTGCGTCTCCACAGCCATTGATGCCAGGAGGTGGGTGAAGTCACTTCGGGGGTGAGTCCGGATTGAGGGGTGGAAGCTGAGGGGGCCGTACTTGTGGGGATGGGGCTTCTGGAAACAGTGCTTTGGGAGGGAGAGGACATTCCTCCCAGAAGCATAGGGCTGTGTTCTCCCCTGGAGCCAGCTCATCTGTGGCCCATCCATCTGTCCCCGCTCTTCTCCACCCCCCACCCTGCCACCACTGTCTCTGTGTAAGGCTACCTCCGGGCCCGGGGGCTGTGAGCCGTGACTGGGGAGAGCCGGCCGCGTGTGGTCGGCTGCACGACCTGGTGAGCCGCCGCATCCGGGGAGAGGTTGGCGCACGGACCCCTGCAGTAGCACATCCTGCCGGACCTGACGAGGCAAGTGGGATGAGACTCTGTCGCAGGCTGGAGAGGACGTCCGACCCTGCCAGCCGGCCAGGCGGTCAGCACAGGGTGGGGAGGGGCAAAGATGGACGTCGTGGGTGTGGCTCGCTTTGAGGGGTCTCCTGGCAGGAGGCGGTGACGCAGAGACCCCTGGGCAGGCCAGGGGGGCGGGGCCACTTGGACTATCCCAAGCTAGGCTTGGGCCCTGTGCTGGCCGCCAGCAGATGCCTGGAATCAGAACCAGGGGTCAAAGAGCAGACCCGATGTCTGGACTGGGGAGGCATCCGCAAGCCGCTGGGACGCCCGCCCCTCGAAGCCTTGTTCCCGCGATGCGCTGCATCTGGACTGGCCGTTCCGCAGGTTTCTCCTTATTTGACTCCAGCCTTTGCTCTGATGTCCTCTCTCTGTGAGGTCCATGTTGACCGATCCATTTAATGTACAACCCGCCCCCCCTCCTCTCCTCCCCTGTTCCTTTTCCCCTCCAGAATCCTTGTGACCTTTAACCTACTACATAACTTATTTATGTATTAAGCTTATCGTGTATTATCTACCTCTCCCTTCTAGAATGCAGATCCTCAGCCAGTATCTGTTCAGTGACTAGGAGGGAATCTCGGCTAAAGCTTGGCCGGGCAGGGAGGGGCTGTCCTCTCCCCCATGACCTCTCGCAGGGCAGGAAATAATGTGCAACTGTGAGAAATATAACAGGTCTGTCAAAAGGACACGAAACCGTCCATTCTATGTGTCTGGCATGATAAAAATACAGCCGATTTGCCAAGAGAAGAGGAAAACTCAGCACCGCAGTGCGTGAGGGACGCGCCCTCCTCACTGTGCGTGCGAGGTTGGCGCCATTGGTGTCCCCATTTTAAAGAAGAGAACACCGGTGATCTGGGAAGTTATGTAGCTCACCCAGGGACACGTGGCTTGCAGGGGGAGGCTGCGGCCAGGCTCTGCGAACCGCAGACCTCTCTGTTACTGCCCCAGTTCAGCATCACGTCCCCTTCAGAACGCTCAGGGAGCAGTGCCCCCCGGTGAGTGACATGATGTTTCGTGGGGTACATATGGCTCTGTCCCCAAGCTTGAGTGCTGTCCATGAGGGACGGCGAGGAGAGGGGAAGCGAGGCCCGTGAGCGGCCGCCCTGGGAGCCCCTGGCTGGTGCACTCAGTCCCGAAGCAGGTGCACACAGCGAGTTGAGCGCCTTGGAGTCACATCTCCGATGTTCAGGGTTTGCCCGTGTCCTGATTCCGCAGAAGGGGCTGCTGGCTGTGTTCTCAGAGACTGATTAGATTTCAGGACGGCTTGCTGGAATGGGGTCACCACTCGAGCAGCCCTTGGTGGCCAGGACACGGTGGCTGAATTTTCCAGCAAAGCCCTGGGTCCAAAGGTTATTGCCTGACTCTTCGCAATGTGCTGCCTTGTGTGTGACTGGGGCTCAAGGCCGGTGCTGCCCTGGTGCCAGGCTTGGCCAGGTGCCCTGACGGCCAGCCATGCAGCTGGTCGGGTACCCTGCTCGTTTGTTCCCAGGAAGGCACCAGGTGTTCCCCGGTTACCGCTCTCAGGCAGCCCGGAAAGTTCTGACGACAGGCGGCCCAGTTCCGACAGGTCCCCCCTGCCATGCCATTTCGATGCCCCCTGGAGCCAGGAGGTGGTGCTTCTGCAGGATGGAGATGACATCATTGGTTCGAACTCCTCTCTGTGGGGTGTGGGGACCCGTGTGAAATGACTCGGCTCGATCGGCCCAAGTACTGTCACCTAGACCAGCTGCCCTTCCTCCGCCGAGCCCAGGAGGACCAGGGTGACCCAGCTTACCCCGCAGGCAGCGCCTCCCTCATGCTGAGAGGCAGCACTCTGGAAGGCCTGCTGTGTGCTGGGCGCCAGGACACGTGACCAGGACAGAGTCACTGCCCTCCAGGTGCTCCTGGTCCAGGGGATGACCTAGCTAGGTAAACACCTATTTCGTGCAACTAAGAGTTTGACAAACAGGAACTTTTTTTTCCTCTTTTTGAGAGTGAATGAGCGAGCGGGGTGGGGGGGGGCAGAGAGAGAGAGAGAGAGAGAGAGAGAATCCCAAGGGGCTTGATCTCACAACTGTGACATCATGACCTGAGCCGAAATCAAGAGATGGTCGCAGAACTGATGGAGCTGCCCAGGAGCCCCCTGGGACATTGTTGAACCAGAGATGTTCGGTGACAAATGAGATAGACACAGGTGCCGTGAATAACCCAGCTCTGGGGGGTGGGGCCCAGGGAGGGAGGTAGGGGAGGGTCTCCCAGCACTCACCTGGGGCGTTGGGAGAGCTCCATGGAAGAGGAGCATCTAAGCTGAGGCCTGGGAGTTAGGACTAGTCATTTAACAGTTGGGGGGCAGGGAGGGGGAAGGCAGGGGAGGCCCCGTGTTTCCCATAGAGGGCGCAGCACGTGTGAAGCCCCGAGGCCAGACGGCTCAGTGCGGCTGGAGATTAGTGGACGAGGTAGGGAGGGGCAGGTGACCGAGGGAGGGGAGGTGGTCCAAGGACAGAGCGTGGGGAAGGGAGAAGTGAAGAGGTGAAGTTTCTGGGGAGTGGTCCCTACAGCTCTAGGAGGTGTATTCAGGCTGGATGCTCCGGGCAGGGGGAGCACTAGACAATAACTGAGGGCCTGGAGGGGGTGCTCACCTCCAGGGAGCAGGTGAAATGAAGGAGGAGGGCCAGGACCCAGTGCAGGGGGGCAGAGGGTCACCCCAGAGACAGGCAAACCCAGAGAGGAGCTCATCCTTCGAGGGGGGGAGAGTGCTCCGGGGAGGGATGGTCCTCAGGGTTGATTCGCCAGGCAGGTTCCTTTCCGCCAGCTTCTGCATCCTGGGGAGGTGAAGTCAAATGCTGGCAGCAGAGGGAGGACGCAGCTCTGAACTTGGAGGAGGGTGCGGGAAGGTGGCCGCAGCTCTCTGGGGCTGGCGGCCGGACTGGGCGAGCGCCCAGGGTCTTCAGTTCCAGCCCAGGCTCCCAGATTGCTCCAGGGACACGAGCATCCTTTGAGACTTGGGTTTCCTCCAGTGGAGGAAATGCAGGGGCAGGGTTGGGGGCCGGTCCCAGTGCACCTCTGACCTTGCGTGACCTTGGGCAGCTTGCTGTCTCCCTGGACCTTGGCTTTCTTATCTGAGTAATGAGAAGGCCCGACTAGAAAAGTAATAAGGCCCCCTGGAGACCCAGGATTAAATTCCAGGCCACGGTTTGAAGATTGTATTTATTTCATTCCTGATTGGCATAGGAGAGGCGGAAATGAGAAGTTAATACAGAGGCATGCCTGAAACGCGAACCTAAGAAGTGGGAATTTCATTACTGCGCTGGGATTTAGCGTTGGGTTCTTTTCGAGCAAATTTGGGTTTGTAGGTTAATTACAAAAACGTTACGGGGGGGGGGCGGGAATCCCTCCTGATTTTTCATGGATGATTTATGTAGTTGTTCGGTGCCCTTGTCTGGTTCTCTTCTGTCCGTTTGATGTCGGCATCTAGATTATTTCAAGGCTCTTTGGCATCAACAGCTGACGGGAATGGTGGGGCGAGAGGGTTGAAGGCGTTTGGTTTTCTTAGATGTTGGCCAGCTCTGATGAAATCATCTATTTCTTCACCGATTTGTTCTTGCACTCATCAATAAACCCTTAGTGGAAAGATGGATGCCTGAATACGTGTGGGATTGAGAAAGAGCGCGGAGAGACCACTTAACGATTTCATTTATCTCTGCTCTCGTGACCTCTGCCTGTTATAATGAAAAATTATGGAAATTGAAAATAGGCCATTTATAACATCCACGAGGGGAAAACACAGAGAGAGAGCGAGCAAGTGGATTATGAGTGCAGTTAGCTCTGTACTGAAACTAAGTTTGGAATTAACACCGGTCTCAAGGGATTTGAGAAATTTGAATTTCCCTCATAAAACAAGCACCTCTAAGGCATATGGGACGATGTAATGCGTCCTCATGAAAGGAAGCGTGTCAAAGAGAAAACAATATTTCTCTTCCTTCAGACTCCATTTTACAGGTTGAGAGAACTCCAGGGAGCCTGGGATCTCCTCTTCTCCAAATCCCAGGAGCCTTGACCCAGGTCATCAACGCTCCACCCTTTCTTCCTCTGTGAGAGAAGGACGTTCTGTAGGAGCATCTGCACTTTTGTGGAGGCTGTGGAGACACGCTCCATCTCCCTCTCTCCCTCTCCTTGGGACCCTGGCCTTTTTGCCTTCTGATTCCAGATGTTTCTTGAAGCAACTCAAGTTTATCTTCCTAGGGTAACTTACTCTGGAGTCTCCTGAGCTGCTCCAAGTGGACTGGGAGCTCTGGGCATCTGAACTGAGCGTCCTTCAGGTAACTCCATGACCCCAGGGGATTCCTTTGTCCCTATTTTTAAAAATTAACTGAAGCATTGTAGGAAAACAAAAAAGCAAACAGAACAGAAGTGCATATCTTGATGAATTATCACAAAGGGCTGTGAACTTGTCAAGAAACAGAACTTTATTAGTATTCTAGAAGCATCCCTCACATCTCTCCTAGTTACCATCCCTATCCTGCTCTCCAAAGGTAACCACTATCCTGACTTCTTCTTCTTCTTCTTCTTCTTCTTCTTCTTCTTCTTCTTCTTCTTCTTCTTCTTCTTCTTCTCCTCCTCCTCCTCCTCCTCCTCCTCCTCCTCCTCCTCCTTCT
>PJEM01012415.1:0-47202 GCA_004023845.1 Helogale parvula | reverse complement strand
TTGTAGCACAATTCAAGTTTATTCCATTTGTTCTTGCAACACAAAACTTAAACACAGTATTATTTAGCATTCGGATGTACATGGACTAGGGTAATATGAGAAACCCAACTGTGTCAAAAGTATTACACTGTGGAAAAGATGAACTCAAATATATCAAAATGCACAAAGCACTAGTCTTCCTCCGTTACTGCTTAGAAAGATATGATTGTTTCTCCATTTACAAAATAGAATTAGGATGATTTAAGTTCTTAATTTTGCATGCAAAACACTGCAACTGCTTATGTAGGAGGGCACTCTCCCCAGCTTCTTCTATACACAATCGAGTACACAATATTGCATGAAGTAAAGAGCAGCTCAGTTGAAGTTTTAGGAAAAAAAAAAAACTCGGTACATATAGATTTAAGGTCCGTTGTTCGGGGAAAGAAACCAATGAGCAAAGGGCCTCACTCGCCTGCAGCTCGCACACGCTGTACCCAGCTACCTCTCCTTGGTGCCCCACAGGCTGGGGCAGGGGAGCTACGCACAGAAGAGCTACCTGGGGATGCGCGGGCGCTGCGCTCCAACCCTGGGTCTACGGAGACAGGTCTGAAGCTGCAAGGGGGCGCTGGTTAGTGCGCTACAGCGAACAGGCACCGCGCCTGCTATTACTGGATATAGTGCATACAAAAGGACTCATACAAAACTACAGAACATGCAAGATTTTCTCTGAGATGTTAAATATTGAGTGGAGAACAAAACTTACTTAACCTTTTACTAATGCATGTAGTACCAAAAAGCAGACATGATTTTAAGCTTCCTTTACTCAAAAAACAAAACAAAACAAAAAAAAAACCATTAAGTGTTGTGAATTTCTCTGCCAAGTGGTTCAGAAATACATTATAAATAAACTAGTTTAAAAAAAATGGTAAACCGTCTTGGCCAGTCTATCCTATGTTAATGGTATTTCTCAAGCAACGGCTCCAGAACGACAGGGCTTCGGAAATGGCTGAGAAGAAGAGGGAAGGCGGAGTAGCCTCTACTGCACTACAAGGAACGTCGGAGGAACTGTACAAGGAAGCACGTGGCTCTACACCAGGTGACGGCAGCAAGCAGACCAGGCTTAGGAATGACCGGACAGTGCACTCTCTGCACTAGCCAACTACAACAGGTTTGCAAGGAAAGGTGAAAACTATAGAGGGTAAAATCCAAGCCTTTAAGAAGCATTCTGCCAAGAGGTGAAACCAAAGATATCAAAACACCTTGTTGTTACCAACTGATAAAGTGCCCTCCGTCTTCAATGTGGGTAGCTCTGTTTCCGCTCAGTGATGTAAGAGCACTGTTGACGGACTTCGAATCCGACACGAATAGGCTGCATTACGACTGGAGAATTATTAGCCAAATATATCAAAGTACTTAAGCCACCATTTTGTTTGTGATTGTTTTCTTGGATGCAGGAAAATTACAAGGTTAGGCTAGTTGTAAGCGAAAAAGCCACAGGATTAAAAAAAAAAAAAAGTCTATGGGGAAAATATGCGCACACACGCACCCATAAATCCACACCCTAACAAACCAATCAGCAATCGAGCAATAAGATTTGTTATTAGCTGGCTATTCTTGATAGTAGTTTCACCCTGCTTTAGAATGCTACGTTGCCTTAAAAAAAATCATTAATTCTTGGTGATCCACAATCTGAATGTAAGTCCCTAACCCAACCCCCCCTTTAAAAATTTGAGGTACATTCAATTATTGCATGATTTGGCTGAGGACAAAACCCTACTATTTTTAGCAAGCTTTTATGGACGGCAAGTCAAAGGAGTCAATGTTTTAAATGCAAGATAGCAAAACTGAAGGGTATACGGTTTAATTACTTGGACTGCTCATGGAATAAACATTTGAACATGTGTCCAAAAATTTCCTGCAAGTCTTAACACCCATATTCGGGCACTGTATGTTAAGAAAATGGAATACATTCTGAAGAGGTCACTTCCTGTGATGAATGGGTTAGAAACAAAAATCTGTCACACAGGCGGGTTGGCATGTGCTCAACGAAAGCCTGCCGACAGCTCGGGGAAACCTGGTCACCAGCGTGTTTCTGAAGGGACGGGGCTCAACGTGTCCAGATGGTAAATCTCCCCCCAGTGACAGCTTTGGTGCAGTATAATCAGCATCCAAGGTGGGTCAGAGAGAGGATTTCCAAAGAATGTTCCTTGATTCTCCAAACATAACCGAGGCCAATCCATTCAAAGAGCAAATGAAGAAAATCCGTAGGTCCTACGACAACTGTTCTCTGTGTGACACTCACAGGCTATGGCTATGATTCTATGTTTAAATCCCCTTACTACCAGCAGGAGTCTGAAAGTGTTTGAATGTTATATAAAGGTCTGAATCTACAGGAGAAAGAAAAATATGCACACTGGAATGATTTCTCCTTTAGGCTTCCAAAATTTAAGATTTTATAAATAAAACTAGTCAGTTGTATCTAAAGACACATGAAACCCATGTGAAAGGGGAGAGGAAATCCAAAGTTGAGTCATCCAGCAATTTAGGAGTGCGCCCCCTCACCTTAACTGAGCTCCCACGTAAAGCTGAAAGTCGCCGAGGGGAGGCTGGTCGCCGGCCGCAGGCAGCGCTCTGAACCCCGCCGGGAGGCCCCGGGGAGCGCGTCTTAAGGCAGAAGGCTAGCGCCGATCGCTGATCTCAGCACCCAGAGTCACGCCGCTGCTCACAGTCAGGGCCACCACGCCCGGAGAGCTGGCCGGGCACAGTCAGACCCTTGACACAACCTAACGAATACGCTAGCTAGGGAGCTGAAAAGGTCAAATGTTACCGGTGAGTTCTGACTCTGCTCTCCCTTGGGCATGAGTGGTAAATTTTGTTGGAAATGGAAAAGAGGCGGACTTGATCAGGGATCCGAGTAAAAGCCTGATCATGGTTTTTTCCCTCTCTTCCAAAACATTGTTTGCTTTTTGTTTTGTTTTGTTTTTTTCTGGTAGTCTGATTTGTTATGAATTTCTCTCTCCCCTCACCCCTCGTAAAGTATTGAGCTGAAGAAGCTGGCAGATAGAGAGTGACAGACAGACAGGCAGCAGTGTGAGGCCACAGGAGAGCCCTTCCTCCAGAGCTGTCGGCCCATCCGTCCGTCACTGCAGAAGAGCTTTGATTGCCTGGTTGTCAGTGGCTTCAAAGGCAGTTAGTCCATCGGGACCTTTCACAGTCTTATCAGCACCCTGTAAAGAGAGAGAAGAGCCGTTAATACTCAATGCGTCCGCGGGGAGAGAAGGGAACTCCGTTACCTGCACAGGCTAATGCTTGTGTCGAGCTCGTCCCCATCCTAATGGAGTGCCTTCTATTGAAGGAAAAAACCCCAAATGCTTGGCAAGGTTGTAAGATTAAGCTGTAAAACTACCAGATGATTTTTTAGGCACTTTCCACTGTAAGCTACACACACACCTTGCCAGTAACAGGCGATGACTGCCTTTCATTTACACAATCGTGCATTCCTTAAAGCTTTAAAAGATCTCTCTGGGGGCACCTGGGTGGCTCAGTCGGTTAAGCCTCCAACTTCAGCTCAGGTCAGATCTCACATTCGTGGGTTCGAGCCCCGCGTCAGGCTCTGTGCTGACAGCTGGCTCAGAGCCTGGAGCCTGCTTCCGGTTCTGTGTTGTCTTCTCCCTCTGCCCCTCCCCCTCTCGTGCTCTGTCTCTCTCTCTGTATCAAAAATAAATAAAACACTAAAAATTTAAAAAAAAATCTGTTTAATATAAAACAGTGAGGTGGGGGAGCTGCGTGGCCCAGTCGGTTAAGTATCTGACTTTGGCTTAAGTCATGATCTTGCAGTTTGTGAGTTCAAGCCCCACGTTGGGCTCTGTGCTGTTAGTGTGGAGTCTGCTTTGGATCATCTGTCCCTCTCTCTTCCTGCCCCTCCCTTGGTCGTGCTCTCTCTTTACCAAAAAAAAAAAAAAAAAAAAAATTAAAAGTGATTTCCTCGAGGTTTTTTTTGTGTTTAAGAAGAAAGCATTACTGTGACAAAAATTATTTTTCTTTGTAACACTTTGTAGAGGGTGCATAAATACTGCACATTTCTAAAATTCAGAGTTTACAAACCGTTTATTTAGACACCTTCCTAAAGAGCACTGTGTAATCCTGTCGTCATGAGGTTTACAAAGACTGAGCAGTGGGCAGTAAAGGACTGCTCTGTGGGCTCCGGGAGGGGGGCCTTCTGTACTCCGGGGAAACCCTCTCCAGCCTGCGCCAGCGCTTCACCTGGAGAGTGGGCCCTGGGATATTTCCCTTGCAACATGACCTTTCAGTTCTGAGACTGTACACACGAACACCTTTGGGTCTGTTTTTGCTGCTTTACTAGAAGGAAGCTCCACGGGAGGGGGGATCTCGTCTGTATTAGTCACCACTGCGTTCCCAGGAACTAGCAAAGTGCCTCACCTGGGAGGTGAACTTGCTCCCACAAGAGGTTCGATCTTTTTAAACTCCCAGAGACCCCAATATGCCACCACCCAGGGGTTCTTCTTGCTAGTTCCTGCCCCAACCGGTGTTTAGTCATCAACCTGCCTCCAGCATCTCGCCTTTCTCCTCATGCCAAACCTCCAATGTTTCTCTGTAAGACCTACAGAATTCTCTAAACTTGGTATAAATGGTCACTTAGAGACCAGTTCTGGTCCAGCCCACTGGTCTCTTCTCCCAACAATCTCTGACTGCCCTGGCCCCAGGCCCCCTCACCATACCATTACACATGCCGGGTTCTATACAGAATGCCTTCCCCCTTTGTTCTGACAGTCATTCACTCATTCAACAAATATGCAGTCAATGTGCAGACACTGTGTCAGGAGCAGGAGAATCAAAGAAAACCAAGATAGTCTGGCAGTCTGACTAGGGGGAGACGGGCACATGACATTATGAATAATAATAGTGGTCTGCTAACCACAGTGGGATGTCATAGGAGGATGTAAATGTAAAAGGCTTACTGGAGGAGGTAATGCTTGAGCTAAGTCTTGATGAGTAGATACAAGTTGATTAGGCAAACCAAGAAGGAGATGGCATTCTAGGAAGTGTTAAATTGTTATAAAGTCCTCTTCAGTATGATTGTAACAATTTCTATTTCCTCATTTTGTAACTGAACTTAACTGCTTCGTGGAACACAACAGAACTCATAGTCAAATGGGAGAGAAATGTGTGAGTGAGAACTTCGTTGGGCTCAGTCCTCTACAGGTTGTGCGGCAGTAATTGGGATCACTGTGTTCCAAACCATTTCTTAGTTGACAGCTGCTTTCATGATGAGCATTATAAACTATAATTCTGCACTAACAAAAACTTTAATATTACAGTGAACATCAGTAGCTTTTTAGCTGCCAGAGTTCATTTCTCTTCTGAAAACAGCATCTGAATTTCATTTTGGGGAATCCTTTGTCCTCACTGTGTGGAGTTCTGGGACTATGTAACGGAAGGGGCCGTGTATCTTCCTCACCAAGTGTCAAAGATTTACTTGACACACGTGGGACTCTCACTTCTGATTCTGAATCTTGACTGGAGAGCAAAAGAGAGAATAACAAGTCAGTGGTCACTTCTCCCTGTGGGGTAACCCGCAAGAGACCACGGAGGAGTTCCTGCCCCCCAGAGTCCTGTAGCTGCCACCTTCCTGCCTGAGCCTGGTCCTGGACTAGTCCAGGCCTTCAAAAATGCGTTTTCTGTAAATTTCTGCCATTTGCAACAACCAAAAAAACCTAGCCTATTTACATAAGTCACTTTCCCCCCTAATTTTAATGGACTCATCATAGAACTCAGAATACACAAAAACCCATACAACTCCTAATTCTATAAGACACTTTTGTTAACGTTTTAGTGTCAGTCTACATTTTTGTTCTAAAAATAAGCACATGCTGTAAACGTATTTCTTTTAAACATAAATGAGTAACCCTAGAAGAACTGGAGTGATGACATATCAGACAACAAAAATTTTACAATTAATCAGTATTATTACAAAGATGGGCATTTCATAAATAAAAGGTTGAATATTCAAATTTCGAGAACAAAACTGAGAAAACAGTTCCATTTCTAATAGCATCAAAAAGAAAAAAGTACTTAGGAATAAATTTAACATGGTCAAACCAGTTCTGAAAAAGATGAACCAGTTTTGTCAATGTGGCTAAAAAAATTAAAATGATTTTTTTAGTACTTGATGCAGTTACTAGAAAACTTATATTTCACTTGAAGAAACCATTTTTAATAATTTGTTTTTAAATCTAGTAATTTTCATAGCTCTCATTTGCATTATTCACTGTAGATACGACCTTCTTATTTCCTGGTACGTGGGTGAGGGTTTAGCTCACCACCATCTACTTCCCCAGGCCCTCCCAATTTAAAAATATCAGTTTCTCTTTCTTTATAAATTTAAATAATATTCATTTTTTAACTTTTAAAATTTTTTATTTTTTTAGAGAGTGCGTGCGTGTGTGTGTGTGGGGGGGGGGAGAGGTTGGAGGAGGGGCAGAGGCAGAGATTTCAAGCTGGCTCCTCACTCAGCATGGAGCCCCACCCACACAGGGCTCAATCTCAAAACTATGAGATCATGACCTCGCCCAAAGTCAAGAGTCTGACGTTTAACTAGGTGAGCCACCCAGGTGCCACTAAATGATAGTTATTTAAGCCTTTATTTCTCATTCCATTGGTTCTGACAGTATCTCATTCCTCTATAAGATTCGTTCTCTGCCTTCCCATCACTCCCTCTACCTATTAACTTGGAACTTTTTAATTTTGTCAAGATCAACTTTTATATTCTGTTCTGAAAAAAGTTCCTTTTATCCTTTATAGTCACCATAGTGGATATTACATCCCCGGGACTTCTTTATCTTTCAACTGTTAGGTCTGTATCTTATGACCACCTTCACCCATTTAGCCCACTGCCCGAATCTCCCACTTCTGGCAAAAACCGATCTGTTCAATGTATCTACAAGTGCAGTATTTTGTTTGTTTAAAGATTCCACATATATGTGACATTATATAGTATTGGTTCTCTCTCTACAGTATTATCTTATTCCACTTAGCATATTGCCCTGAAGGTCCATTTATGTTGCTGCAAATGGCAGAATGTCCTTTAATGGCTGAATAATATTCCTGTGTGTGTGTGTGTGTGTGTGTGATATCACATTTTCTTTATCCATTTACTTGTCAATGGACATTCAGGGTGTTTCCATGTCTTGGCTACCATCAACAATGCTGCAATAACGTGGGAGTTGCAGGAATCTTTTCAAGATGGTGATTTCACTGCCTTCAGATAAATACCTGGAAGCAGAATTGCTGGATCATACGGTAATTCTATTTTTAATGTTTTTTGAGGAATTGCCATACTGTTTTCCATAGTGGTTACACCAAGTGACATTCTTACAAACAGTAGGTAGGACAGGGTTCTCTTTTCTTCATATCCTTGCTAACATCTGTTGTCTTATGTTTTTGATGACAGCCATTCTAACAGGTGAGAGGTGGTGTCCACTGTAGTTCTGATTTGCATTTCCCTCATTAGTGCAGCACCTTTACCTGTACCTGTTGGCCAGCTGTGGGTCATCTTTGGAAAAACGCTCAGGTCCTCTATCTGTATTTTAGTTTTTTCTTTTATTGGGTTGTAGGAATTCTGTACATGTTTTAGATATTAACCCCTTATATATAATGTATATAATCATGTATATGATTAATATTTTCTCTCATACTCTAGGTTGCCTTTTCATTTTCTGAATTTCCTTTGCCGCACAGATGCCTTTTTGTTTGCTGCAATCCTATGTATTTATTTTTGCTTTCTTGTCTTTTAGTGTCAAATACAAAAAATTCACTGCCAACACAAATGTCAAGGAGCTTATTAACCCGTTTTCTTCTAGGAATTTTGTGATTTCAGGTCTTAGGTTCAAGTCTTCAATCCATTTTTAGTTGATTTTTGTGTAAGGTGTTAAGATAGGTGCCCAGTTTCAGTCTTCTGCATGTGGCTTTCCAGTTTTCCCAACACCATTTATTGAAGAGACTGTCATTTCCCCACTGTGTATTCTTGGCTCCTGTGTTGTAAATCAGCTGACCATATATGTGTGGGTTTATTTCTGTGTGTCCTGTTCTGTCCCATTGATCTATGGGTCTGTTTTTGTGCTAACACATTACTGTTTTAATTTCCATAAGCTTTATAATCTGTTTGAAATCATGAAGTGTGAGGCCTCTGGCTCTATTCTTCTCTCTCAAGAGTGCTTTGGCTATTGGGAGTCTTTTGTGGAACCACATATAAAGGCTGGGATTGTTTCCTTTGTATCTGGGAAATACCATTGAATTTTGATTGGGATTGCGCTGAGTAGATCACTTTGGGTGTTACGTAAGTTTTAACAGTATAAGTTAATTATTCTCTCAAACAATTTAGTGCCAGGAGTATGAAGGTTGGTAGGATCACTCAATCCTGTAATGTCATTTAAGGACACAGGTCCCTTTTCCCAGGTTATTGTCATCATCTGGTGGAAGTTGGTTCACCCCTACATTTGCTTCCACGATAATCTTTTCTTATAGACTTGCTCATTTTTCAGTATTTTTTATCATGATCAAGACCACCATCATCTTCTGGGAAATGTGTGGACACCATATAATTTTTCTGGTTAGGAATCCCACATAATCAGTCACCAAGTTTTTAGATGAGACGATTGTTAACATTTCTCATCTGTCCTTGCTACCACTACATTCATTAATTTCCCATCTTTTTTTTTTTTCCCACTTCTTACACCATTTCAATTCAGACTCCATACATCTGTTTGGGTAATGTTTGTTAAAATCCAAGTCTGATCATACAACTACTCACCTACCGAAAGAGCCTTAATGGCATCCTCATGGAAGAGAATTAAAATAAGACACAAGGCATAATCTGCTCACTACTTACCTCTCTAGTCCTATTTCTTGCAAAATTGTTTATAATGAATGCTGTAGCTATGAGCAAAAATAAATGTTTTTTTACCTAACCCTAATGTCTCAGGGTCTCTCTCTGTCCCTGTGACTTTTCTCACATCGTTGCTTCTCTTTAGAATGGTACCCCGATCCTCCAGTAGATTCCCAGACAGAAGTGTCTAAGATTCAGCTCAAGTGTCAAATGCTTTATAAACTACATGACAACTACTTTGTGAATCGTGGCGTCTGCAGTTGGAACAGCATTCTTCATTAAAACACACTATCCCCTTGCCCACTAGGACTAAACTTGACCTCTTCTTCCTTCAAATCCCTACTATGTCACACATAAATTCCTGCCACAGCACTCACAACACTGTAATGCACTTGTTTCCTGTCTATGTCTCTCCCCACTAGACTAAGTATGTTGAAGCAGGAAGCAAGTTTGTCTTTGAACTCCCTAGGCCTCACACAGGATCAATAATAGGGCAATCAACCAATGTTTGTTAAATTAATCAATACAGACAGGGAGTATACATACATACCAAGGGACCAGAAGAGACAAAACTGATCATTACAAATTACTATAAGCAGATAGACGAAGCACTACCACTGTGAACAAGGTGCTCATTAGGCACACCAGAAAAATGTTTAGTTATCTTCAGGTAATTTCAACACTGGAGACCCTTCAGTTCTGACATCTGATTAGAATCAGGACTAGACTCATCTGCCTATATTTAGAGCATGATTCAGGTGATGAACGTTTCCTGAAGAAGGAAATGGTTGCTATGGCCAAGTTCAGTGGCCCAAGGACACAGGCAGGCCGTTTAATCATCCTAGGGAATATAAAGCTTTCAGGCATTGCAAGTAATCTCGTGAGCATAAAGTCACAGGTTTAGATAATCAAGTTTTACTTGACAGTAAGTTGAAGAATACAGGGAATGTTTAAAAAAAAGAAAAGAAAAAGATAAAGTTAAGTCCTGCTATCTCTGCCCTTGAATAGAATAGTTTACAATGTAGCTAAAATGATAAAAATTTAGCAACCATGGTTTGAATAGTCAACTTAACTTCTGGAAATGAAGCTCCTGAGAATCAAACACAAAATGAATGCCTGAATGAATATAATAAATTTCCTTTTATCTGATATTCCATGTCTCTTAAGGACTCTCAAAATATAAAGGAACAAAAAAATTCTTTGTCGTCCCCCTTTCACCACCCAAGTTAACTTACTCAAGTGTTAGGTTCTCGGGGACGACCCGGAATGCCCCAGGCAGCTGGCTCTCCCTTCCCCTCTTTATCTCTGGCACTTGCTGTAGAGCCGGTGGCTTGGCCCACCCAGTGTCCAGTGCACCCCCTTCCTCTTCGCTTTCCTCTGCTCCAAGATGGAAAAGCAACTGAATCCCCAGACTCTCCCAGAGCTACAGAGGGCCATTTGACACAAATTCGGCCTTCCCACGGAGGGCTTTCCCTTCTCAGTAGAGCCCCAGGTGGAAGGAGTCCTTAGCTCTTTCCTCTTGTTCCCACCCAAAACGCAGACACAATGCCTAGAGGTGCAGCAGTCATCTTGTGACCACTGATGGGGAAGATGGTGGAGAAGGGAGTGTGGGACATTGATGACACAGCTTATCCAGCTGCCCAGCCCTGGACGACACCCCTTCAGACCTCTTGTTGTGAGTCACTCTCTTGTTGAAGTCCTGGTAGTAGTTTTTGTTACAGCTGAAGTCCACTTTTCTTAAGGCTCTTACCAGAGTCTGTTAATTCTGTTAACAGGCCTGTCTTCCCCCCAGTTAGGCTGGGCTCCATGAGGGTAGCGCTCTTGTTATATTCATCTCTGTATCTTTACTAGGATGATGCCTGGGATACAGCAGATGCTCAACAAAAATTTACACGTGGGTCACAGGGAAATGAACATTAGTAACATCAATCATCCTCAGTGATCACACGTATCTTTTCTACCATCTTGTGGATATATGCACCAAAGTTTACCACTGTGTTAGAAGACTAAAATACTTTTGAATTGATCAATTTGATCGACTGATCAATCGATCAGTGCCTTTTGGAATGGTCTTGAGATACTGCTTTTCAGGAATTAGCTCGTGATTTGAGGCATCTGTTCATAGCTTCATGGGAGTATGATAAAATGCTCAGAACCTGGGCACTTTCAACTGTTTGAATATACACTTAAATATTACCATTACTATAGAACTTATATACACAGTGAATGTTAGGTTTCTTATATTTTGTAGTGGTTTTGTGTTTTTAACCTAATACTACAGATATATCATCTCATTTTATCCTCAAAGCAGCCTCATAAAGTAGGCACTGTTTTCTTTTTAATAGAGATTTAATTTAAGCTCAGAGAGGTTAAGAAACTTGCCCAAAGTCCGTCAGCAAGTTATGGAAACTAGAGCCTTCTTGTGTTCCATGCTATTTTTAATTAAAAACGGCCTAGGGCTGAGGTGCCTGCGTTGGCTCAGTTGGTTGAGTGTTTGGCTCTTGATTTCGGCTGGGGTCATGGTCTCAAGGTTCGTGGGTTTGAGCCACTCAGTGTGGAGCCGGCTTAGGATTCTATCTGCTGTTCCCTCACACTCTCTCTCAAAATAAACTAAAAAAAAAAATTACCTATGGCTTTTCCCCTAAAAATATTAGGATGAGACCCAGATTCTATAAGTTATGAACTTTAGGTATCCTCCACATTTCTGTGTCATCTGCTACAGGAAAATGAAAAACCCTGTACAACTGTATGTACTGCATGTCATCTGTTGAACACTTTCAAGCTAAAGAACATTTTCAGATAACCAATTCCTAAGTCTATTCAACACTTAAAGTTTTACTAGAACACAGTCATGCTCTTTTTTTTTTTTTTACATGTTGCTTACAGCTGCTTTTGTGCTACAACGTTTGTGGAGAGCTGGGGACTGGAATGGAGACTGTGTGGTCTGCAAAGCCTCAAGTATTTATTATCGGTCCTTTGTAGAAACTGTTGGTCAACTCCTATCCTGGGGCGTTAAAGAGAACAAGAGGCTGGTTCTCGCATGTTTTCATAATTGAGGGGACAGAGGAAAGGATCACACATGCAAATGTAACCCAGCCTGCTAAGGACAGGCACAGCTCAATTTAATGTGTTTTGCTTTCCTGTGCTTTGCAGGTAGTGTTTTTGTTTAACAAAGTAAAGGTCTGCGCGAACCCTGGCTCAAGCAGGTTTATCAGTGCCATTTTTCTAACAGCACTTGCTCATTTCCTGTCTCTATGTCACATTTTGGTAATTCTTAGAATATTTCAAACTTTTTCATTTCTTATATTTTGGTGATCTGGCATCAGTGATCGCTGTTCCCACTGTTTTGGCACACCATGAAGTGTGCCCAGGTAAGATGGCAAACTTAATCGATGGATGATGTTATATGTGTTCTGACTGTTCACTGACGGGCGGTGACCCTCTCTCCCCATCCTCCAGCCCCCCTGAAACATAACAATATTAAAGCAGGCCAACTGATCACCCTATACTGGCCTCTAAGTGCTCCAGTGAAAGGAAGAGGTGTACGTCCTCACTTTAAATGTGGTGATGGGACATGATAAGATGCCTACGCGAGGAGATGCAAGGGGGTGGACGGCACAGGCGCTGTCACACCACGTTAGGCTACGAACGACCTTCTGAGGATGGTCCGAGGAGGATCATCTGAATCCGGACCGTAGTTGACCAAGGGTAACTAAAACCGTGAAAGCAATACTCTGGATGAGGGGGGCGGGGGCCTACTACCCTGGCTCTGTGCCGCAGAAGAGAAAGCTTAGGATTACAGGTTAAGGAACTTGCTCAAAACCACAAAGAGATGAAGAGGCAGAACTGTGAACTGAACTCGGGGGTGGTGTGTGGCACCACAGCACCCGGTAAGTAGGTCGCTGACTGGAATCACTGAATAATGACTCCAGACTAAGAGATCGAAGTGGTCTGAAACTGCAAGCTTCCAGTGGGTCCATTTGAGTATGAGATTCCGGGAAACAGGGCAACAACGGGTTTCTTCCTTATTTAAGTGGTAACATGTGCAGCTGGATCAATTCTGACAATGCAGTTTCTTCTTAAAGCAAGTCAGAAAGGCGTTGCTGAGTTCACTGAGGGTCACTGGTCCTGAAATGTTTTTAAAACCAAACGTGCCTCTATTAGATGGAACAGAACTTTGGGGTTCCGAGCATCCTACAATCTGCGCTTGAACCATCTAGGTTTTCAGGCGATGGGGCAGTGAGAAATTAGAGTGCAAAATGGCTCTACCTGCAAGCACCTATTTGGTTATGCCGAGAAGGGTAACCTGCCAATCTTTGTATCTTTGCACCTGATTCTCAGTTCTAGCAGCAAAGTCTGTACCGCAGACGCTTGGGGGACTTGACAATGCCGGTATGTGAGGAGGGGTATTCCATTTTTATCATTAACTGGCTGCTTCATATTTAAATAGAACACAAATATGTTTAGCAAAAACATCAATGTTCTACATTTTCTTAGACTGAGTTTTAGTATTTTTTACTCTAAAACGTACTTCACACAAAACATTAATAGTTTGCCTTCCTTTTTAGAAGAGGAAAGGTAGCTGAGTAAACCTTTTTGTCTGTATCTCACTCATTTATCCTACTCAAACAGAAGCAAGGAACTTAGAGTTGTCTTCAACAGCTGTGAGTCACTAAAATTAGTGTCACACAATCAACCATTACCTATTCTGTTGTACGGTTACAACAGACTTGCTAAGCAGGTAACTACTTTGGACACCATGTGAAGCAGAGAAATAATGGAAAACAAAGTCAAAGTTTCTTTGGATTTCTTCCTCTCAGTTACAGCTTAATGTGCCGAATATCACAAGTAACAAATGACAGTTTATAATAATTTAAGTACGCTGGAAGTTTGTAATCTAGGAATAAAACAGTGATTACAGTGTTTTAAAACTTTCACCAAATTTTCAATTCACAAGATTTTCAATCTCATATGCTAGGGTACAACTTTTTCTGTGTATTTAAAAAGAACTCTTGTTCTCACAGGAAGTTGGTCATTTTTAGTAGGAGCTTATACTTACATTCTTAATAGCACCACAGACTTAGCTGAGGACAATATGAGCACACACCAGAGTAAAGGACACAGCTTATCTGTCTACATTCTACATTGCAGCAAACTTAACATCTTTTTTAAAAAATTTTTCCAATGTTTATTTTTGAGAGAGAGAGACAGAGTATGAGTGGGGGAGGGCAGAGAGAGGGAGACACAGAATCCGAAGCAGGTTCCACAGAGCCTGATGTGGGGCTTGAACTCATGGTCAGTGAGATCATGACCTGAGCCAAAGTGAGATGCCTAAAGGATTAAGCCATCCATGTGCCCCAAACTTTATTTCTCTTCCTCATCCAAAGATGTTAACATTTAAATATTTCCCTTTTCCCCACATTGGTTTATTTCAAAATGATTTTCCTTAGGATTAGGAAACAAAGATATTTCTTAAAATCCAATTATCAATATATAAATTATAAGGCATTGAATAATTTATAAGGAATTTTAGTATTAACACAGAAATGTTGACAGATGTCAGAAAGTACGTAACAATATTTTAGGAAATGTCTAACAGAATAGTTTGCCACAGGCAAACTTACTTCTCTCAGAGAATTGTATCTTTAATCAAACTAGATGTAAGATACCAATTTTATTATATCAAAATAAAGGTAGCTGTGAAAAAAATTAATTTTGGACTTAGAGTCTACTGGCTAATATTTTAAGAGTATCACTTCATGATTAACCTTCTAAACAATGTGTTCGTGAAATGATGCTATTACTCAGGCATAGGAGATTTTGATCAGGAATAAACAGTGAAAATTCCAGATCACTGTCCTGTAAGCTCTTGTTTGGTTACACTAACTGATAAAACTTTTCAACAAATAACCACTAGTGGAGCTGAATAAAACCATTCAGAATGACAAATACATTCTTAACTTGCATCATTTAGGACGGATCATTTTCCAGCTGAGGGCCAGAAACTTAAAATGATGTGCACTATAAATTCCAAATTATTCATGAACTAGAAGAGCAGTCAGCAAACTATGAGCCAGATGCTGGTGTTTGTAAGTCAAGTTTTACCGGAGTGCAGCCGTGCTTGTTCATTTCTGTGCCGTCCAGGCCAGCGTTTTGGAACTGCAGCTGACATACAATGTTACAGTGGTTTCAGGTGCACAGCAGGGACGCTGTGCATTACCGCACGCTCAGCACAAGTGCAGTAGCTACACCTGCCACCAGAGAACCCTAGGACAATGAGACAGCCTCTACTCCTGTGCTCTACCTTTCATCCCTGTGACTTACACATTCTATAACCGGCAGCCTGCACCAACCACTCCCCTTCACCCACTTTGCCCACCCTCCTTTTCCCTCCTCTCTGGCAACTACGAGTTTGTTCTCTGTGATTATGCCTGTTTCTCCTTTTTTGTTTTGCTTTTTAGATTCCATTTATAAGTGGAATCATATGGTATTTGTCTTTCTCTGATTTCACTTAGCATAATACCCACTAGATCCGTCCCTGCTGTAGTAAATGGTAAGATCACATACCTTTTCATGGCTGGGTAATATTCCACAGTGTGTGTGTATCTCCTTTTTATCCACTCATATACCTATGGACTCTAGATTGCTGCAATAAACCCAGGAGTGCATAAACCTTTTTGTATTAGTATACTGGTTTTCTTTGGGTAAATATCCAATAGTGGACTTACTATATTATATGATGTTTCTACTTTTAATTTCTTAAAGAAACTTCTACACTGTTTTCTACATGGGCTATTACCAATTTACATTCCCACCAACATGCACAATGGCTACTTGTTACCAACATCCTTGACGTTTGTTATTCCTTACCTTTTTGACACTAGCCATTCTGACTGGTGTAAGGTATTATTTCACTGTGGTTTTGATTTACATTTCTCTAATGATTCATGATGTTGGGCATCTTTTCATGTGTCTATTGGCTTTCTATTTGATTATTTGTGGGTTTTCTTGGTGTTGAGTTGTAAGTTTATATATTTTGGGTATTAACCCCTTATTGAATGTATCATTTGTAAATCTCTCATTTAGTAGGTTGCCTCTTCATTTTGTAATACTGTCTTTTCCTGTCCCAATAGTCTACTTTTCTTTTCTTTTCCTTGCCTTAGAAAATGTTGCTAAGGTCAATGTCAAAGGTTAACCATATCAAGCATAAGTTTGTTTCTGGGCTCTATTCTAGTCCACTGAACAGAATGTGTTTATTTCTGGGCCAACACCATACTGTTTTATTACAGCCCTGTATCTTGAAATTAGAGACTGCAATGCCTCCAGCTTTGTTTTTTCTCAAGCCTGCTTTGGCTAGTCAGGGTCTTTGTGATTCCACACCAATTTCAGTATTTGTTCTAGTTCGTCTATGGCAGCTTTAGAGTGGCAAAGTCATGCCAGCAACCGCACGGTCTTCAAAGTCACACATGACCCTAATTTAAGAAAAAGTCTGCCAACCTCTGGACCATAGGATATTTTTGTATCACATTTTAAGATACAAAAAACAAAAACCTTTATTCAACTAAGATAATCATTCAAAACGATACATCCTTAAACAGTCTGTTTTGCTTGATACAAACAGGTTGGAGTCTATTTTGCTGACTGCTGTGCTGGCTGGCTGCCACTTCTCTATCCTGGACGTGTGTTTCACACGCGGGCTTGGGCTTCTTGCTCCTCTGCTCCTGATACATTTCTCAGGATGCTTCTTGAGCCTGCGTTGTCACCTCTGCCACCTGCTTCTGCTCCCTTGTCTCTTCTCAGCAGTTTTACATAATGTTTTCCATGTGCTCTGGATGTTGTGAACGGACTAGGACCTTTGATCATGCCCTTCTGTCTTCATATTTAGCAATTCTGCAGTTTTAGCTTTAAAATTTTTTTAAAAATATTTTTGAGAGAGACCGTGAACAGGGGAAGGGCAAAGAGGGACAGAGATACAGATGTAAAGCAGGCTCCAGGCTGAGCGGTCAGCACAGGGGATGACACGGGGCTCAAACATGAACCGTGAGATCATGACCTGAGCTGAAGCGGGATGCTTAACCGACAGTCACCCAGGCACCCCCTAGCTTTTTTGTTTTCCTAGTTTACTTATTTAACTTTAGTGTTTGTTTTGTATTTTAATATTCATTTAGATTTTTTTCACATACTAATTTCTTGATTACAATCCTTCTTGCATCTCAGTTTTTCTCTTTGGGTTTATGAAGTGTATCCAGTCTTCACTTGTTTTTTGCTCAGGGTACTAAGCACCCCAGGGCTTGGAGCCGCCTTGCATCAGCTCCTACCTTTTGCACTAACACTCTCTTGCTCGTGGCGGGGAATGCTTTCCTCTTCAATGCCACCCCCTCTGCTTTCTGTGTCTGAAGGACTCGTTATAACGTCTTCTCCACTGAACCCCGTACCATGGCATGTGCTCAGGCCTCGATTTTGAGGTGGAAGTCCCATGTGTACTGAGCTCTCTCTTTTTTTTTTTTTTAATTTCTAGCTCAAAAATAAAAATCAGGCCAAATCATTTTTACGTACAGAGATATACATGTTAAACTTCTCATAGCTAATCCCTGTAAAAGTTTTTTTCTTTTCTCTATGGACCATCAAGGATTAAATGTCTCAAATTCCCACTTGTGTTGTAAAGTTCATCTTCTATTGTACTAAATGAGAAACAAAAACATGTCCAAACTATGTGATATGCTATCGCGTACTGATTTGATATCATTCTAGTAACCCTCTTGTTTTAGTGGTTTTTCTTTTTATTTCTCTATTAGTTGTGATCAGACTGAGTTTTTAGCTTTCTTTGTTTTTTTCCTACTAATGATATGCCAGCTAGATAATAAATTAAAAATGTCAATTTGGTAAACTGCGCAAACTAAGTACTTTCAAACAAATTCATAATAATCCATAAGGATTCTAACTTTTCATAAGAGGCAGAACCAGATTACATAATACAAACATTGATCATAACCAAAAAAATGCACTGGACTAGCCTTATTTTAGCAACTAAGGATTTCTGAGAGAGCACAATCAATTAAAAAAAAAATCTGGCTAACAAAACTACAGGGTATCCATTAAAGAACCTTATGCAATAATAAAAAAGTAATTTTGAAAAAGCAGAACTAAATTTTCCTGTGCTGCTTTCATAAAGGTAAAAAACCCCTTTCATCTAAAATAACAACTCTGCATGGGTACAACTGATCTGCCATCAACAAAGCCGCCTCTGAATGTCACTTCGCTCCAAAAGTCAAGACTCAAACAAAATAACAGTAATACAGTTACAAGTTAAAACAACAATAAAAAAGCTAGTTAAAAGTCAAACAACTCAACTTACAACCATCAACTGAGGAGAAGTGTACATAATTAGAGAGACCCTTCTAAGAAACCATATCAGGGGCTCTGCCCACACACATCAAGCCAGAAGGTTCTTTCTTTAACAATGGGATCTTAGAGTGCTGTCTCAATGGCCTGGGGCAGCAGGCTTGGGGATAAGGAATACAGAAGAGCGGTTTTAGGCCTTCTCAGGCACGACGACAATTGCTTTTTGGTTGTCCTGTAAAGAAAGAGAAACTTCCCAGAAAGAAATACGGAGTCTGAGATACGGCTGAGGAGGAGCATGCTTAGGAGCATCTCATTTAACAGACATCAGGCAGAGCCTAAGCTGAAAAGGAACCGCATGGAGGTTTTTATTTTCAGAGAACAAAACCTTAGCTGGGTAGAAAAATATCAGGGAAAGACGGGGAAAGTGGAGGATGAAACTTGTTTTATCTTTTATTCTGACCTGTGAATTTAGTTTCTGGGCATAAGTGACACTTGTATTAGTTTAAGGTGTACATGACAATGATGCGATACATGCACAGATTACAAAGTGATTATCACAATAAGTTTAGTTAATACCTATCCCACCTCACAGGAGTTACTCTGGGATGAGAACTTTTATGATTTACTCTTGGCAATTTTCAAATATAGAAAATGGTAATCTTACTGTTTCTTTTACTGTATATTTAGCAGATACATTGAGGCCACGGGCATTAAATTAAGGCCACGCTAAGGAACAGAGCTGAGAGGTAGAGAAATCAGATCCTGGAAATGTGGCTTAAGCCCGGGCCAGGCTATGTGCCTCGATGGTAGAGTTATGTGAGTCAGCAAGATCTCTTTACTGTTGAAGCCTATCTGAACTTGGGTTAGTTACCTCTGGTGTGAAGAGTTCCAACTAGTAAAATGTTGGAATTACATTCATCTTT
Organism: Helogale parvula; assembly: GCA_004023845.1. Classification (NCBI taxonomy): domain Eukaryota; kingdom Metazoa; phylum Chordata; class Mammalia; order Carnivora; family Herpestidae; genus Helogale; species Helogale parvula. The sequence continues at coordinate 28,053 of PJEM01012415.1, read as the reverse complement.
AACACACTGTAAATCAATACTTGCAGTCTGTGACAAACAGTTTTGACTACAGTAAGCAAAAATATTCTCCTAGGGATGAAATTATGTAGTAGTTTTCAAAGGTACTGAAAAAGAAATCTTGTCGTGGGTGTGGGGGAGGGATGGACAGTGAGGAGTGAGACACTGTGACTGGAAATCTTGGGGAGCACATCCTACGACAGATTCTAGGTCCACTACAGTAACCAAGAATACTTCCGTTTATTTCGGCTTTGGGAGAACCACATTATTCATATCAATACATACATATCAATACAATTCATATCAAGGTGTAGTATCTAAAAATTGTCATTAATATTTATCCCCTTCCCCAAAAGAAAAACCCAACCCCAAACCAGTACAACCACACACTTAAAGAAAATTCAACAATTGTGTTTAACATGCAGCTATGGGTAAATTAAAAAAATTAACAAAATGTTAAGAGACAAACGTGCTAACCTTCTTTCCCAATTTTTTCTAGATCTTACTAAAGCTATCTCTATGAGGCAGAAAATCCTCTTCAGTCTTAGTTAAAATAATAGCTACGATTTATTGAGCATTTACATGTTAGGCACTTTGGCAAAATGCTTTTTATACAAATTTACTCATTTAATTTTTCTTTCTTCCTTCAATAGGACTTATTTTAAAATCCCAAACGAATTGCTACAAAGAGCCATTTTCCAGGCTATGCCACGAAATGGTAAGCTTAGAATTAATACTGGTGCCTTATTTTACAAAGATTTCTTGTCGTCCAAAACCCACAGGTTCCATCTAATATGGCTAGAAATGCTGCAACTGACTGGTTTGTGAAAGCTGGATTCTAAACTCCATCTCAGAGAAAACACCAGAAATTTCCAAATCTACCAGGACCTCAAGCACATCAAGACATCAGGTATCTTGGAGGGCTCTTACTTACAGCGAACTGCCTCTACTAATAATCTCACTCAGTATGTACTACAGAAAATGGAGCTCACCCATTTCATACAAGGGATACTTAAAGTGTGGTATGCAAACCTCGTAGCAGTCTGCAAATGGTTAGGGGTTAGGAGTCCAGAACATTTTCTACATCAGTAAGTACACTGCTTAGTTCAGCGAACTTGTTTTTTCATACAGCAAGACACTCTTGATGAAGGAGGTTGATTTACTCTAGCCCAACCTTCTCATCCATCATGAACTGGTAACAGTCTGTGAACCACGAAAGTCCCCGAAGAGCCAAAGCACCCTTGAAAAACGAAGCTGGAGGCATCACAATTCTGGATTTCAAGTTTTAGGACAAAGGTGTAGTAACGAAAGTGGTATGGTACTGGCACAAAAGCAGACGCATAGATCAATGGAACAGAACAGAAAGCCCACAAATGAACCTACAACTATATGGTCAATTAATTTTTTATAAAGCTGGAAAGATTATCCAATGGGAAAAAGTCTCTTCAACAAAATTGTGTTGGGAAAACTGGACAACATACAAAAGAATGAAACTGACCACTTTCTTAGACCATACACAAAAATAAATTCAAAATGGATGAAAATTTGAGACCTGAAATCATAAAAATCCTAAAGACAACATGGTAAGTAAATTCTTTGATATTACCTAAAGCAAATTCTTTCCTTTTATGTCTCCTTAGGCAAAAGTAAAAATAAACTACTGGGACTTCTTCAAAATGAAAAGCTTCTTCACAGTGAAGGAAACCATCAACAAAACTAAAAGGAAATCTACAGCATGGGAGAAGTTATTTGCAAATGACTTATCTGACAAAGGGTTAGTATCCAAAATATATAAAGAACTTCCAAAACTTAAAAACCAAAAAATGAATCATCTGACTAAAAATGGGCAGAAGACATGAACATTCTTCCAAAGATGACATCCAGATGGCCAACAGACATCTGAAAAGATTTTCAACATCACTGATCATCATGGAAATGCAAATCAAAACTACAATGGGATATCACCTCATACCTGTGAGAATGGCTAAAATCAACAACACAAGAAAAACAGGTGTTGGTGAAGATGTGGAGAAAGGGGAACCCTTCTGCACTGTTGGTGGAAATGCAAACTGGTGCAGCCACTTTGGAAAACGGTATGGAAGTTCCTCAAAAAGTTAAAAAATGGAACGAGCCAATGAACCAGCAATTGCACTACTAGGTTTTTACTGAAAGAATACAAATACACTAACTCAAAGGGATACATGCACCCCGATGTTTACAGTAGCATTATCTACAACAGCCAAATTATGCAAATAGCTCGTGTCTAGTGTAACACTCTACATTAACTGGAATTTTAAATAAAAACTTTAATAAAATAATTAGCAATTGACCTCACCTTTGACAGAAGCAATTTCACACAGGAAACATGACCTTCATAGACAGCAGACAGAAGAGGGGTAATATGATGTTTATCCGGAGCCTATGAAATAAAGAGATTAAAAAAACACTTTATTTTTCATTTCTTCCTTCCTCTTAGATTTAATTAGAGAACGATCAGTGTTTACCTCTTTGCCTTGTGATACAAAATCACTTCAGAGCTACAAGTTTCCAGCAACGTAGAGCCCAAGCCCACAAGCAGGGTCTCCTTGAGTATCAACATAGTGCATAGAGGGCGCAGGGCTTTGACCTCAGCTCTGTCACTCACACTGTGCTGACTAATTACTTAGCCTCTCTGAGCCCCAAGTTCTCACAATGTTGTAGGAATGTGAATGAGGTCCAGGAAGGGAAGGAGGGCAGGGGTAGGAAATAGTCAATGAAGAGGGAAAAGAAGGCCACATTGGGGCCAACTGACAAAGTGTCCCCTGAAATGGGTAAAGTTCACCTCACTTAGCTGTCTTGGCTAAATATTTAACCCAAACCCTGAGAAGCTGTAAGAGGCAAGAGCCAGGAGATGACTGCTCTTGTCTGACCATCTGCCTACCAACCTTTGTCCAAAACTCCAGTTTGGATTTATTCATTGCATGATAGCTGTCTGCTACCTAGAGACAGTGACAGTGTTAACTCTCCAGTTGATTGAGAACTTAAAACTGTGAGTTAGGATACTTCATTTTTATCAATTTAAGAAAGTCTCTTTGTTTGACTTATTTTTTACAAAAAGCCAACTATATATTTCTAAGTTACAGGAAATTTGGTATAATTTCAGACTATATTTCTGTTTTACAAGATGATAGGAAACAATTACCCAAAACATACAACAGGTTTTTTTTTTTTTCCTAGAATGACAACATTCTTTACATACATTAATATCTGCTCCTTTCAGCAGCAGAAATTCCAGGATTTCAAGCTGCCCACAATCTGCTGCATAATGAAGAGGCTTCCTTCCACCTTCTAGTGTCCGGTTAACATCTTCTCCCTTATAAGAGAAGCCAAATGAAAATGATATTTAGATGGATGGTAGATGGAACATGAGATACCCAGTATTTTTCCTTTCTTAAAAGCCTGAGTTTCATGAAACAATCACATTTCCTGCAAAGTGAAATAAGTAATCAAGAAGTTGAAATTAAATTCTGTGCAACAGCACATATGTAGTATGGTGGTAATTCAGTCATGATCAGCCAAACTCGAAACAACAGACAATAATGCTAAATGTAATGCAATATGTTACTGTGCTCTATTTCTAAGGGGTTCAATCAGCATAACGTTAAGATGTGGCCACAAAAAGACTGGTAAGTTCAAATACTGAGATTTTATTTTAAGGAAAGCATCCCTACTTTGATGGGAGCAGATACCATTATCACAAGGTAGTTAGTACTGCTACTAAGAATCATTTCCTTCGTTTAACATTTGCTGACGCCCTGCTATATGGCAAACACTGTGTATGGAAAAGACAGAGGCGAACAAAATCCGACGTAGCTTCTGACTCCATGGAGCTTACTATCTGGTGTGGGGAGCAGACATTAATCGGATAATTAGAGGACTAAACAAAAAGTGGAACCAGCCTCTCTACTGACCAGCGGACATGGGTTTGGCACTGTGTTACACAAATAATCTCTAATCTTTACACCATCCTAAAAGGAGCAAATCTCCATTTCATAAGTGAAAAGTTTGAAGTGAAAAGAGGTTAACTAACTGTTAATGTACTAACGAGTGAGATCTATATTCAATCTCTTTCTAAACCACCACGTTGCCCCCAATGCAGTACTTGCCCCTTCTTTCTTAAGGAAAGTTCAGATTTGAGAGTAGCAAAATGTCTGAAAGAGTTTATTTTCTCAACTACTATATTACTCAGTTATCTTGGTTTGGTCAACTCATCAAGTCATCCTCTGAATCAAGTAGTTCAGAACCCCATCATTTCATGGCCACCACAAGCTGCTGCTTCAAACAGAGGTCCTGGAGGAAGGGGCACAACCGGCTTAATGCGCCTGGAGGCTGGGCTGGAGCTCTGACTCTACTACTTAATTGTGGACGTTACACTGGTTTCTACCCAAATCTGTGTCCTTATCTGTCAAATGGGAAGAAAGATGCTTAGATTTCATAAGGTTTTACTGCATCATTAAGATAATCCATGGAAAATATTTAACATAGGTCCTGACCCATGGTAAAAAGTTTAATTAAAGTTAACTATTATTTCTGTGGATCCCTGATGTTGGTTTACACTGGCACTAAAAGACTGTTCTAAAACTGAGTGAAGGCAGGTTTCTGCAGAATGGCTGAAATTTAAAGGTATGATCTAATGTAATATACTTTTCTTCAGAAGCAGATTTAAATAGTCCGGGCAATTTGGCATACCACCTTAACCTTTATTCACAACTGCACAAATGGGAGCATTTGAGGCAAAAAGAGGTACTGCTCAAACAATTCTTGATCAAACTAGTTTCCCTTACATTAGTAATATGTCCCCTTCATTATTAAACACAGAGCGTTACCTGGATAGGTCTTTACAGTGAGAAAAGCAAAGAATTACTTGTAGTAAGTGATCAATAAGAGGGCTTTGTCAGATATTTTCCCAAATCAAAATAAGTGACATCTTCCTTCTCCACTTGGTATGAGCCTGGAAAATGCATATGAAATGGCGTTGTGAATTTAAACTTTCTCCTTTATTGCTACAGACACTGCCTTTACAGTTCTTATTTTAGCAGACCGAAAATGACACTACCAGAAAGGCTCTGTCTGACTGACAGGAAAGAAAGGATCCTCTTCGGTGGCGCCTTAGCAAAAGCTGTACTTATAGAGGAATTTATAGTTCTGAGAGACCTGTATAGGGAAAGCAGACCTTAAAATAAATGAGTTTTGTACTTTCACCTTAAGAAACTAAAGTATCATGCTAAGTGAAATAAGTCAGAGAAAGACAAATACCAAGCTGTTTCACTTATATGTGGAGTTTAAACAACAAAACGAACGAACATAGGTAGAAAAAAGACACAGAGAGGACTCAGGTGGGGGATGGGTGAAACAGCTGATGGGGATTAAGGAGGGCACATCGTGATGAGTACCAGGTGTTTCATGTAAGCGGTGAAATCACTAAATTCTACACCTGAAACTAGTATACTGTATGTTAACTGGAATTTAAATAAAAACTTTAAAAAGGACCAAAAAAAACCCCCTAAGGTGAAAACAAAAGGTATATGGAAATATCTGTACCTTCTGCTCAATTTTACTGTGAACCTAAAAATGCTCCAAAAAATACGGTTTATTTCTTTTTTTAAAGAACTTATGAAACTTTTTTAAATGTTTTTAATTAAAAAAAAATTTTTTTTGAGAGACAGAGACAGCGCAAGCAGGGGAGGGTCAGAGAGAAAGAGGGAGATACAGAATCCGAAGACAGGCTCCAGACGAAGACGATGGGGGGCTCGAACCCATGAACCGTGAGATCATGACCTGAGCCCAAGCCAGACACTTAAACTTTAGGGGCACCTGGGTGGCTCAGTCAGTTATTTTTAAAAAAGCAAACTGAATTTAAAGTAAGTCAGAGGGAAGAAAAAGAGCAGGAACAAATGACATGGAAAACAGAAAAAGAACAGAAATCAAAAGCTAATTTTCTGAGATCAATACAATTGATAAATCTCTAGCCAGAGTGATCAGAAAAATAAACAGTGAAAATACACAAGTGCTAATATCAGACTTTAGAAACTCCCAGGAACTAGAGGGCTACAGTGGTAAATTCTGCTAAACATTTAAGAAAAAAGAGTAATACCAATTCTTCCAAAAATGAGAAGTATTCATTTTAGAGAAAAGAGAGAGAACTGTCTTTGTAGGTGACATGATCGTATATGTAGAAAATTCTATGGAATCTCCCAACAGACTAAAAACTAGTAAGTAACTTTAGGAATGTTGCTGTAAACAACCCATATACAAAATCAACTGCATTTTTATATACTATTAATGACTACTATATTAATGTCATTAATATACTATTAATGACTACTTGCAAAACTAAAATCAGTATTGTTTACAATAGCATCCAAAGATGAAACACTTCGTGATAAATTAACAAAAATGTGAAATACTTATGCATCAAAACTACTAAAATTGTTGAAATTAGAGAAAACCGAAAGAAATGGAGATACCAGGTCTGTGGGTTTGAAGACTCAATACCATAAAGATGTTGATTCTCCCCAAATGCAACACCAGGCAAAACCACAGTAGGCTTTTTAAAGAAACTGACAAAATGACCCTAAATTTCACCTGGAAATGCAAAGAATCTAGACTAGCCAAAATCATTTTGAAAAAGAACAAGTTGAAGGGCTAGTACTGCCTCATTTCAAGAATTATTAAAAACTGAGGTAATCAAGGAAGCACAGTATTGGCATAAAATTATAAAATATGCAAACTTTTATCACTAATGTATAGAGAAAGACAGTGGGTCAGTGGTTGCCTGGGGGGAAGGGACAGGAAGGACAGTAAGAGTCAGGGACCGCGAAGGGGCAGTGAGAGTGACGGATGGGTTCATGATCCTGATTGTGGTGATGTTTTCACAGATACATACATGTCAAACTTATCAAATTGTACACCTTAGTGTCTATAGTTTGTTGTATTTCAATTATACCTTAATAAAAGATTTTCCTGAAATCAAATCTCGGTGGCTCTTTTCTGACAAAATGGGACGCTAACAAAACAGTATTTGAGGTAGGATGAAGGCAGGGGTGACTAATAATCTTCCTGGGAAACTTAAAGAGCAAAAGCTATTTGAGGTCAAGTTCCTTTCCCTGTTGGTGCTGAGGGGAAAGCTCTTGCCTTCTATATCCTATACCTCAACTAACTAGCTGGAAAAAGAAGTTTTAAAGTGGGGTGAGAGAGGGTCAATGTGAGCCCTACTAGCTTCAGAGATCAAAACAATTGTCTGAATTGCTGGGAAAAACCTCGTCAGGATCCCAACTTCTAGCGCTATTTTGCCTACTCCATTCTTTGCAACTGCAGGGAACCTGCTAAACACAAAATGTGATCACAGCACTACCCCCTTATTTTTTTCTTTACATTTATTTATTTTTGAGAGACAGAGAGACAGAGCATGAGCGGAGGAAGGGCAGAGAGAGGAGGAGACAGAATGGGAAGCAGGCCCCAGGCTCTGAGCAAACATTCAGCACAGAGCCCAATGCGAGGCTCAAACCATGGACTGTGAGAATATGACCTGAGCCAAAGTTGGACGCTTAACCGACTCAGCCACCCAGGCGTCCACAACATTACCATTTAAAAAGTCCTCTGATGCCTATTCATCGCTCTGAACAACACAGTTCAGAAGATCTGGACTCATCTATCTGGTGACTATGCTTCCAACATCAATTCTCACAGCACCACCCCCTCCTTCAGTCCTTTGTTAACTCCCACTAATCCTTTAGAAGCCGATTTTAATAAACCTTCCCATGGAAAGTATCTCTAACCTTCTCAACTTGGAGTAATGTGAGCTCACAGGTGTGCCCAAAGCACCTTGCATCTCCCTGTGTGGAAACACTTACCACATTCTATGCAAACTGTCTGGATCTGTATCCTCTATGAATACAGGTCAGGTACCACATCTCTATTATTTACTTTTATATCTCCAATGCCTAGTGTAGTTTCTAACACACAGTAAACACTGATATAATAAAGCTTTTGGTTGAAGAAATGGTGAGGTTGCTCAAGTAATAGATTTGGAAGTAAGCCATATACAACACCTTCCATTTCAAGCAGACATGGATAATACATTAGTTATCTAGTAGTAGTAGCAGTAACTTGAGATCAGTGATGTGTTTACTGATGTAGGGGATTTGAATGACAATTTCACCAGGTTTTCAGCAGTCTTGATAGGAGGTACCTGCAGTAGTGGCTGTAAAATAGGGAAGGATGACAGTGCTCTATCTAGTTCCTTTCTCCCTACCTGCCGCCCATACTCTAGGCATTAGTGACATTACCAGAGAGGAAGCTAGACACCTATTCTGCAATCTTGATTCTAACTTAAGGAAACATCACCAGCTAAGGAGAAAAATCTAACACCAATTTTGTCTCCTAGATTCCAGGATTAGAGAAAGACAGACAATCTCAAGGAGTCCCTTAGCATTACATGGCAATCTTAGCATGCTTTCCTTTTCCTCTTGCTTTTCCCCTCTCCGCAGAGATTACTTTACGTTTCTTTCACTTTTTACAGATCTCAGATTTCTCTATCTCCTCTTTCCCTTCCATTCTCAGCAGACAACCTCCTCCGATTGCCCCGACACAGAAGACCGCCTGCAGACAGGCCCCCTCTCGGAAGTTCTCTCCACTTCACTTCACGGCCCTACAGCTGACAAACCCTCTCCTCCTGTCGACAGCCGATCTCTCACCTATGTTTTAGATACCATCTTTCTTTTTACTTAGGAAACTTAGTCCTTTACTTACTGCCTAGTCTCTACTGCGGCACTGGCCCCTCTCATCAGCGTGCGCCACGCGCAGCTCTCTGACTGAAAAAGCCAAGAGCAACACAGCAACCTCTCCTCCCCAGACCTTTGAGTTACTGTTCTTCCTCCTCCCTTCCACGGCTAAATTTTCCAAAAGCACTGTCTCTGTGTGTTATCTCCAATTTCTCTTTCTGTTCTAATCTGACCTCCACCTTCAGCACTATACCATAACCATTTGTGCTGAGGTCAATGACTTTCTTGTTGCAAAACGCAAAGGTTATTTCAGTGCTCACCTTAACTGACCTCCCAAAAGAGATAAAGTCAATCACTTCTTCCTTTTTTTTAAAAAGCCTATTCTCCTGGCTTCAATGACACCACCTTATTAGTAATTTTCTTCCTACCTGACTACTGCTTCTGTTTCCTGACTCACCCATGTCTACCAGGTGTTTAAAACAAATTTTGGGGATCTTGGTTATGATTTCAGACTTTCATCATATATAATTTAAACGGCTGAGAAGTTCAGCCATCCTTATAGTCTCGTAACAGTATCTATTACAAAATACCCTGACTATAAAGTTTTTTGGAATAACAAACATGTCCATAGAGATGAAGTGTGTATGTTTTAAAAGATGCATTACCATGCGATTATACTGTGTCAGAGTCTGGCGGAAATAAAATGCCCATCATGGTACGTGTGTAAAGAACCATGCAGGTCACAAATAACTCTGCACGATGCTTCTATTTACCATATACAGTTGAGGTAACACAGACTGACGAACCTAATTTGTCATCACATCAAGGCTTGCCCAACTTCACCTTTCCCTTTTAGCAAGAGTAATTTATCCAGTTTTACTTTACTCTCTTCTCTTTTCTGCAACGTGAAGCCTGTTAACTGTTAAATACACAACAAAAATATTTATTAAAATTATATTTTGCCATATTTTTCTTATACGGTGTTATCAAGCTATTCTTATTTTCTCTGAATATGGCATATTCCACATATGTAATATATGTAACATATGTATGTAATATATAATTATTACAGATATACTACTACTTCACAATATTTTCCTTTAAAAATTGTTTTTAAATGTTTATTTATTTTTGAGAGAGACCGACAGAGAGAGACAGAGCATGAGCTGGGGAAGGTCAGATACAGGGAGAAACAGAATCCAAAGCAGGCTCCAGGCTCTGAGCTGTCAGCACAAAGCCTGATGCAGGGCTCAAACTTATGAACTATGAGATCATGACCTGATCCGAAGTTGTACACTTAACCAACTGAGGCACCCAGGCGCCCCCCTACTTCACAATATTTTCTGGCGAGAGTTTAAATTAAGTACAGTCTATCCAGAACCATGTTAGTGACTATGAACTGCTTTAGAATAGGCTCATTCCTGGTGCCTCTCAAATATGGGGGTTTAGATTATAGTGGAGGAAAAAGTCTGTGAAATTCTAGATCAAACGGAACCCAAGAAGAGTTTTAGGATTACTCCATATTCTAACAACAGCAGACTACCCTCTCTGATTCTACCTTGGTCCTTAAACAGAATTATTCTTAGAATTTAAAAAAGTGATAATGCATGACTAGTTTATGTCAATACACTGGTGAGCCTATATTAAGAGGAGAACTTAATTACTATAACATCATTGATTCCAATGCTAAAGCACGACATTTTAGGGCTGGACATTGGACGGGCTTTCCAACTTTTTGAAAATTAAATGACATCACTGGCATTTGTGAAAGATAACTATGCTTCATTTCTCAAGTATCAAGGTTCTGAATTACTAAGAGCCTCTGTTATTCTGATAAATTCTTATCTGTCTAGAAAATGATTGGTGTAACGGTCTAGTTCTATCTTTTAATACCAATAAATCAACTAGTGGGGCACCTGGGTGGCTCAGTTGGTTGAGCCTCTGACTTCGGCTCATGTCATGGTCTCATCATTCTTGGGTTCAAGCCCTGTGTCAGGCTCTGTGCCCACACCTCAGAGCCTGGAGTCTGCTTCAGATTCTGTGTCTCCCTCTCTCTCTGCCCCTGCCCCACTCATGCTCTGTCTCTCTCTTTCTCAAAAATAAACAAACATTTAAAAAAAAGAAATCAACTAATATTTACTAAGAAACCATGTTCCCAGTTGGGCATGCTAATAGTGCAAAAAAGTGGAACTGTGGGTCTATGCCTACCTTAGGAATCAGAGACTACATCTTCCACTTATTTCTATCACAATGCCAAATACTGTACTTTTCAACCTCAATATTTGTTGTGATTGCTAAATGATTACGATAGATTATAAAACGCTATATTAAGACACAACATTCATTGATTTGGAGAGTGTGGGTAAATGCAGTACATGTGTATACAAAAGAATATGCCTGGAGAAATTATTATGATGTATGGATTTCCCATAGGAATTTCCTCCCAGAAATCTAGGAGGTGTTTGGAAAAGTACGGGTCACACGACATTTTTGAGTCTTCACTGAAATAATGTCAAGTTCCTGGCACATAGTGAGCACTCAATAATGACAAATGCCTTTATTAATATTAACAGAGGCCTCAATAGTTTTCATTTGAATAGCTTTCTACCCAGTGTCTCCACAATCAAGAATTCAACATACGTGAATCAAGTAAACCAATGTTCCTAAAAAGTAAGACCGATCATTGCCACTCCTTCACTCAAAACATTTCAACTACTCCCCTTTGTGGAACAGAAAGCCCTCAGCATGACACTCAAGTCATTTTCCATTCAACACGAAACCTGCCATTCTGGCGGTTTACCTCATCTATACACTGCTTCCAACACAGAGCCTTCCCACTTCTGGGAAACGTCACGTTGTCGTCTTTCTTTGGCATAGTTACCCCACTTCCATTCATATCCAGACATGCTGAAATTCCACTTATTCTCCATGACCTATTTTTCTCTTATAAAACTTTTACCTGATACTCTTGATATACAATTCCCTCCTTTTATCCTCAAAGTTCTTGCTGACGTCTCTTACTAGATTTACCATTCCTTAATTACGTATTTATTATTTACATACTTCAATGAGAACACCATTAAAAAAAGGACAATGCCTTATTTCTATATACTGCCTATGATGTCTATGGTCAACTTGTGCCTAACAGTTCATTTTAATGAATTAGTGCAGTCATTTATACTACTTTTGTCACATGGAACCTGCTGCTTACCATAACAACTATCATTCCACAAAGAGGTATTTTAAAAATATTATTAGTGCATCTGAAAGTCAGAGTCTCAGTGTTGGAAAGGATTCTGAAGGTCATCCAACCCAACCAGTCACTTTGTATTTGAATCTGTGCCTGTGTATGGCCAATCTACAATTGAACCTCTCTAATGAAAGGCAACTCAAGATCTTACTGATTAGCTCATTCCTATTAAAATGCTGAAAATCGAGTGTTTACCAGTTTTAATTCTATCCTTGTGGACACATGGACCAAGCATAATATACCAATTATGTCTAGCAGCCATATCACATTATAACTAAAGTGAAATCTTTTTATATGATTTGTTGTTATCCTGACCTTCAGTTACTGATTTTCTGAGTATACACGTAGAGACATTATATTAATTGCTCTTAAATTTAATCTTATAATGGTCACCTTAGTTTTCCAGGCTGCCAAGTTCTTTCTAGATTCTTATTAAAAGTAGTTTGTAAGTTCTGATCCCCTCCCCCCATCTAGTTGTACCTGACGTATCTTCATTCACCATGTGACTAAGACATTTATTAGAAAATGAGAAAAAACTGAGGAATGAGCCCCACCAGTATTCAGGAAACTTCTTTCAGTTTGCTACATAAAGAAATAGTGCATTTAGATACCACCGCCATTCAAACAGTCTTGAATCTAGTTCATTACACTCTTATCCAGCCATCCTTTACCATCATTCATCCAAGCATAACGTTAAAACATAAAACTTTCAATGAAATGTTTGAGATTTCCTTAATTGAACAGTCTAGGATCTACAAAAGAAAGGGAAATTAGCATAGCAGGATTTATTTCTAATTGATCCCTTCGTTAAGTGTTACAAACAACCCCTGACCACCACAAATACACTTAAAAAGGAGTAACGTTCATTAGATAAAATTTGGAAAAATTAGAGATCTTTCTTCTAGTGAGTCTTGCCATCTAAAATACAACCATGATTACTACCTTGCTGTGCCCTGGTTTACGTTTTTCCTGTGAAAGTAGTTACTTAAAAAAGGTATAATCACACTACTTATTATTTATCATGTTAGATATCTGGCTATCTTTCTTGAAAGCTACATAATATTCTGTTAAGCAGATATGCCCCAGTTTACCTAAATATACTCCTAATCCTGTACATGTAGATTAACACCAAATACCCTATACCATTAAAGTTCTTATTTTATAGAATATAATATCACATTCCATCAATTGAAAAGCACATATTTTCCTGTATTTTAACATCTTTAAAATTAGGTCACAAATGGGGAGCCGGGAAGCCTTACCACTGTGCCTCGGTGAAAAGGGGAAGGTTGATTATGTGCTTTAGATAAACACTGAACAGGCATGGCCTATGCGTGGTTTTTACGACAGAAACTAAAATATGACTAGGTCAAAATACTAGAATGTGTAGTGCAGAATTATATTATACTGAAGTTGGAGAACATAAAATGGTGAAATTCACTGAAACTAAGACCTGCACATATTAAATTAAATCAGAATACTCCATATTTTCTTTCTTTGGCATGGTTACCCCACTCTGGTAACTCATGGTTACCACAATGTAATGAAAATAGTAAATAAGTTAAACCATTAGGAACACATTAAACCCTAATGCTAGTACTAAATGTCTGAAAGTTCTCACTTCATCTAAGTTGTGTCCACAAACTTAAAAAGGAAAGCAAAGTGACCTCCAGTGTAAGTAACATATTCTCAGGGACACACTCCTGGTGTGCCTGCCTCAACTTTTGTGAAAACAAACAGAGAAAGGTAACTCAAAAAAGCTTAGAAAACCCAGTGTATTGGCCACCTCCATGAACTACAGGGTTGCTGAAGCACGCCCTGGTGACTTACTTACATGTTACCATACCATACCATACCATAATGCCACTGCAGCAAAGATACTGCCTCTTCCATCACCATTCTATCCTTCTTATCAACAAATTCTGACTCTATTAAGTTGGCAATGTGCCCAGCTACCACACATTTCCCAGCAACTCAGTTCATAGGAGTAGCCAACAGGTGAAAACACAAGTTGAATGATGCCTCAAAGACTTACTGGAAGATATACTTCTCCTCCTGTTGCCGTTTGAATGAGAGAACGGTGGCTGAAATTCCAGCAGCCATTCTGTACCATGAGGTGATCCTGAAGACAGAAGTGACTACGGATGGAGGAGCGTAAGTGCCTTACGGGAAAAGGGGCCTGAGTACCTCATGACCGCGGAGCCACCAGGCTTGGACTCACTGCTTCTTGATTTCTTTTACGAGAGAGAGAAAAAAAATCACGGTCTTGTTCAGTCATTTATTCCCCGTGGGAAAAGGTTTATTAAAAGTTTCTCCTCCCCCACGGTCTCCTCTTAGTGGCAGAATCCACTTCTGTTAGAGGAAAACAAAAGTGATCCACTAGTTCTCTATCCATGAAGGATCAACCACTTTATGTGGAGACAGAGTCACAGAGAGACCACAGGCACATCCCTGCCTAAAGTCAGAATTTTTTAAGTAGTGTTTTAGAATTAGGCAAGAGAGAATATAAAAGATAACCCATCAGGCCAACAGAGCCACCAGAAACTAGACTCTTTCTAGTATAAGATAGGTGACATGTGTGGTCAGGACAGTCCTCACGTCCTATATGTCCGCACACCCTCAGTGTGAACAGCTTCCCCCTTTAAAGGGTAAGTAACAGAAGAAAAACAATATGGGACAGGGAGATGAAAATTATAAGAAAACTATAGCAAAAGAAAAATCTTATTGAAGACTCAAGAAATTTAATTTTAGAGAGCCCTCACAGAGTGATCAAGATGGAATCCAAAAGACACTGTGTCAATGAAAAAGGTATCTTATGAAGAAAACAAGCAAACATGCACAGTGAACAGAATGAGATCCCGGATGATGGAAACAGGAAGCTGGCTGAGAAAGAGAAATATAGCAAAAAAATTAAAACTGCAATTTCAAGATTAAAATCTGCACTAATGTCAAGAGAGCTGGGCAACCCTACCAACTCTCAATTAAGAAAACTGTAAGTTAAGAAACTCTCCCAGAATACTGAGGTGTAAATGAAAGTGATTAAAATGATATGATAGTAAAGTAAAAATCTATAAATGACACATAGAACAAAAGGAACCGAAAGAGTTTATAAAAGTAAACATTTTTGAGCTCAAAAAAAAAAAAAAATCAGAGCCCGCAGATCTGCAGAGTGTAAAAGCCCACTGTCGTACGGACAGAATTCAATAGAACATCCCCGCTCCACTCATGCCCAGCAACAGTTTCGCAATTTCTGTTTTACAAGGATAAAAACAAAAACAGAAAAAGTAAAAAAAAAAAAAAAAAAAAAAAAAAAAAAAAAAAAAAAAAAAAAAAAAAAAAAAATACAGTAACTCCAAAGAAAATTAAACTAGCCTGGTTTTCTCTCTACAACACTGAATTCCAGAGGACAAGAGGAAGAAACTATCTACAGTAATGACATCCAGAGAAGACCTGGGATCAGGGCTAACCCTCTGAGGAGAGTTACTGACACCAACACTAATGGGAGATGTACAGGGTGTCCTTTAAACGTGTTGAAGGTAGGCAGAAGGCTGAGAATCCCTGGTCTGCAGTTGAGAGAATAAATTATGACTCATGCATTCTGCACCAAGCACATCAACACGGGTGAAGGCAAAGGCAGCCTTGGGTCCCAGCAGATGAGAAAACACACCACCGCTGCTGTACCCCCGAGGGTCGAAGGAGGAAGGAAGGCTTCCAGTGCAGTGAGGTCTCCCGCACTTCAGCCTCAGCATCCCAAAGTGGTTTTGTTTATAATGGTCATATCTACGGTTATAGACCATGTTAGAAATTAAAGTAGAAAACCTTTTAAATACTAATACATTTAGAAATAACAAAAAGAAACACACTGCATGTTAACATACATGAGATTCTTAAACATAAAAAATAACTATATTCTTCTTCTCCTTCTCCCCCAAAAAGTGAAGGGTGACACTGCATTACTTTTTTTTCTTGCAAATCTTTTTAATGTTAAAAACAGAGGACAGCTGCCTTCTCTTATGTGCTTCCATATTCAGTTTGTTTTGACATATTGTTTTGGCCAAAATATATGAAGAAAATGTGGTTTCTCACAGATATATAGTTGAACAAGTTAAAAATTTAACAGGCTTTTAACAACCTTTTCAGTCAGTTATGGGTTTTCTCTGACACTACACCAAAACTCAACAAGTTCTGGTTTGTTAAAAATTACTGACAGTGTGGAACCCGACACTTTATCAGTGGACTTCATACTCTTATATTAAAACCCATCAGTTTATTTACAATTTGAATGGATCTTTTCTATGTGCATGATTTGAAATGTCATGCATTGGTCATTTAGAAAATATTGGTTTACTGAGTGATGTAGATCTTCCAAATGTTGACACATTTCTTTCTTTAATAACAATCACATTCATTGATGACACTTCCAATCTCATTAGTCAAGTCTAAGTATTGGGAAGCTGTCAAGCTCAAAACGGCAGATATAAATGTTCCAAAATTTGAATTTTCTTTTAAGGCTTGGATTTTACCACTGGCTATAAAAACTATTAGCTGTTTTCCTTGAACTGACAGTCTCACTAATTTCATTTTCAAAAAATTATTTGCCAAATACCCAACTCTGAATAACCAGATTTGTAATTTGCAGGATTTTGCTCCATAAAAAAGGCAACTAGTTCAGGTTTTCTTTTAAGATAAAGAATGAATCTTGGATTTTGTTAAATAACGTTAACGAAAAGAAAGGAAAACAAAAATCCAAATAGAAGCTGCTACTTGAGAGACACACCTAAAAACAAAATATGAGAAGGTGCGAAAAATATAAATGAATGGGCAAAAATGTATCAGGCACACATTCTAAAAAATTAATAAAATATTAATATATGACAAAGTTGAATCCCAACACAATAACTAAAAATTAATATCAAAAGCTTTAGTATAAACACAAACCAGGACAAAAAAACCAAAAGAATGAACAAAAATAACACACAACCAATTCAACAGCGAGTGTCCTAAATTACCAATGAAACAAAGAGCTTTATACTAGAATTACTATTTTGAAAATAAAGGTTAAAATAATAAATTATATTAAAGGTAAGAATATTACTTATGGATAGACCCAATGCTGTGGAAAACCACAGCTTTTGTGAAATGGCTAAAGTAACAGATTACATGGCTTTAAAAAATCTGTCAATTACTGAGGTGCCCGGTGGCTGTGTCAGTTAAGTATCCAACTCTTGATTTCCACTCAGGTCATTGCCTCACGGGTTCCTGAGATTAAGCCCTGCGCCTCCAGGTCCATGCTGACAGCACAGAGCCTGCTTGGGATTATCTGTCTCCCTCTTTCTCCACCACCTCCCCCACTTGTACTCTCTCTGCCTCTCTCACAATAAATAAACATACAAAAAGGTCAGTATTTTACTTCACATTAGACTTTGAAAATATTTAAAATTTCAAATTTAAAGGTCTATTTTTCTAGTTTTGTGTAAATCAATAATGAGAGTTCATTTAAGAGTTCTGAGGGAAAACCCAGTATTCATATGTATACACACACACACACTTTCTCTCTTTCTCTCCCCCTCTCTCTCCTCCTTTCTCTCTCTCCCCTTTAATTCCTTAAGAATAATTACTCACAGGGGCACCTGGGTGGCTCAGTCCGTTAAGCATCCGACTTTGGCTCAGGTCATGATCTCACAGTTCATGGGTAAACCCATGTTGGGCTCTGTGCTGACAGCTCAGAGCCTGGAGCCTGCTTTGGATTCTGTCACCCTCTCTCTCTGACCCTCCGCCATTCGTGCTCTCTCAAAAATAAACATTAGGGGGCACCTGGGTGGCTCAGTGAGTTAAGTGGCAACCTTTGGCCCAGGTCATGATCTCACGGTTCGTGGGTTTGAGCCCCGCCTCGGGCTCTCTGCTGACAGGTAGCACAGAGCCTGGGGCCTGTGTTCAGATTCTGTGATTTCCTTTCTCTCTGACTCTCCCCTGCTCACATTGTCTCTCTCTCTCAAAATAAAAATGAAAATAAAATAAAATAAAACACTAAAAATAAACATTAAAAAAAAAGAATTATTCACAAACCTGTCCAAAATATAAAAAGAAATATTCAGAATGAACAAGAATTAACAACAAAACACAACATTTTCAGGACCAACTGCAGAAATCTCCAAGCTTACTTTAAACAATAAGTCTAAATATTTTGGGTCAGAGTCCAGGAGTCAAAGCGGGTGCTGAATTCATCTTTCATTGTAAACAAAACCAAAGGTAACGTCAAAGGTAACGAAGTCTTATAATGACTTAAACTATTTTTTAATTATGAAGCTTGAAATGATTATTTACATGATTAACTCAAAGCGGCCCAGCATCCACTTGATCTCCTTATCTTCTGTATTATACCTAAGAAGCAGTTAACACAATTTAAGGACACAAAACATCCCTAATGTACTGGGTGACAAGAGTTAAATCTCAAGACAGTGTCACAGCCTCTCCACCCAACTCAGACCTCTCTTCAGTCAGCTGGCTAATGCCAAGATGGAGGTGAACTGGTTCACCTGGTTTCCGTCTCTGTTAACACTTTCTTTCCTGGTCAGAATGTGGATACTCTTCCTGCCATTAAGACTCCAAATCTTCCCACTGACTTCAGCTCAAGCTGACACTCCTTAACCTGATGTTGACTTCATCTTTTGGACAGAGAACAGCTGCAAGCTATATAAACTCCTACCGTTACATGCACAGCACTAGACCTTTTCTAAGACCTTCAAGCTTTACTTTAAAGATTTTTTTCATTCACTAGCCATTTATTTGGTCACTTGTTAAACAAATATTTATGAGCTCCCACTAAAAGCTACACATTATTCTACATGGTAGAAACGTACAGAAGGGAATAAAAAAGAGAAGCTCATGGGGTGAAGTATCAGCTGTAACTCACATAGCACGAGCTGTACAGTCACTGTGCTTCCAAAACTTTCTCTTTTGACAAGTTTGCACTAAGTCACACAAAACAAAAACTGAAACTCCATTTCTCTATTCCCTCAGCGTTTCAAAAATATTCATATTCATGTAATGGAATGAGTGGTTTACAGAATCCAACAGATCTAGAGGCAAATCTTGGCTCTGACATTTACTAGCCTGGTTACCCTGGGCACACCATTAAAATTTCTTCAACATTCATTTACCTTACCACCCATAAAAACAATCTTTCAAGGTTTAACCAACTGAGCCACCCAGGTGCCCCTCATTAAGTTTACTTGTAACACAGGGCAAGTAGTACATCTTTGTTTTGATTTACCTATAGTCTAGGGATATTGTTATTTTCATCACTTAAGGGGTCCAGAGAGTAAACTTCTGGTGGACGGCTAATACTACCTCACTGTAAGGAGAGCTTCTGGAAGTTTAAGGCAAAGAAGGGACAACAGGTTAGGAACAGGGGCCACTAAAAAAGTTTCAAGGGGGTGTGTGATATGCAGGCCTCAGTGTCTAACATCTACGGTCCAACCGGCGTAGGTCAGTTTACTTGGTGTAGCTTACTTAGTGTTTCTATTTTTCTACATCTCTCAACCTTCCTATCACTAGATTTTCCCAGATTTTTTTCAAAATTTGCCTTATCTACTCTCCTAGTTTTAATATGAAATAAAAACATATTTAAAATATGTATATACTTTTAAAATTTTCAGATCTCTTGTCCTTAATAGCAAGCCTTTTATATGCTTTTCAGAGTGCGGCTGGGAGAGATTTACTAGATCCAGCACTTCTCAGGGGCCTCTACTACACATTAGGTTCATCTGAATAATACATCTTCAGACTGAGATAGCATTCTTTATAATATTCCCAAAAGAAACGGTCATCTGACTCCTGCAGAGAACTTTTTTTTTTAGGACTTTTTCAGGAGAAGAGAAACTAGCAGTTTGCTTCCTTTGATCTCCGAGACACCGACATGTTGCTGCACCTGAGTTCTAAGGCATGAGCACATACTGTTCTGTCACAAGAAACCAGTGTCCTCAAAAACTACTTGACAAAGAGTAGACTAAATTAGCATATGTGTGGCCATTTTGTAGCGCAGCATGTAAGTTAATACTGGACACCTGACTGATAGTAGAATGCTGTGAAACTATTAAATTTAGCAAATTCCATATTGTTTGGTCCCCAGTAATCCAGTTACAGCTAAGTATTTATTACCTTTCCTCACTCGGAGTTCAGAATTTCCTTAAGACTGTTTAGTATTTTTATAATGACACAGTCTTTAGGAAATTGAATGAGTGCTATGGCCCCTCCTTTCCTACAATTATTCCTCTGTCCTCTCTTCCCTGTACTTTGAGGTTAAAAGTCCTTGCCTTAGGATATGACTTTGCCAAAAGAAAAAAAAAATCATATATTACCGCACTGGTGGTGACATTAATGACATTAATGGATAAAAAGTACCAGGGTTATAAATTCAACATAGCAATGGATTCACATCTATAATTTACCACTGAGGAGCAAAGCAAACAAAAAAGGTGATTATACAGGTAGATGGCACAACAGAAAAGTAGGTCTGAGAAATATATAATCAACTTACTCATAATTCTACATATTTTCTTTAATGTTAACTAACAGGAGAGGTCTGCCACAGCAAATGCAACAAACTTTTAATATTACAAACATGAACTCATCAAAGTAATGAACAGTAATAATACCCATAATAATCATTTATTTAATGCACACTTATTTAGCAAATATGTAGTAATGCACCCACAGGACATATTTTAAATTTGTTTTGAAGAATAATTCCTTATTACTAGTTAAAACCCTTACTCAGATGATCCTGACCAAAGTGATCACCCTCTAAAAGTTATCAGGATCAGTCACCCCAGACATGTTACCTACTAAGGGTTATTTTCACTGACAAGATTACCACAAATAGTAGTAATGGTAAGAAAATTCAATGGTAATGACGCCTGATAATTTGGCATCAATTTTTTTTTAAAATAAGAACCCATTCACAGCAAAAAAAAAAACAAAGAAAACACATATAACTTAAGGATGAGAACTATAAAATAAAACAAAGCCCTGTGTTTTAATTTTTTTGGTTTAAAGTTTATTTATTCTGAGAGACAGCACATGTGGGAAGGGGCAGAGAAAGAGGGAGAGAGAATCCCAAGCAGGCTCCTCGCTATCATGCGGGGCTCGATCTCATGAACAGTGAGATTATGACCTGAGTCTAAATCAGGAATCAGACCTTGACTGACTAACCTACCCAGGTGCCCCAAAGTACTGTATTTTTTAACAGAGTTAATATAAATAGCTATGTTTTTCTGTCTCTGGGATTCTTAATTTAGGACTCTTTAAGGTTCTGGAAGTATATATTCAAATTATACATTCATTTTCATTAAGCTACTTACCAGTATCACATAGAACTAATGAAAATTAAATAAAATATGAACCAGAGAAAAATTTAAGTGCAAATGTAATGCATAACTTTTTATTTTTATATGTGCTATAATTTTGCCCATAAGCATACCGACTTAAAAATAACTTCATAATCATTTTAGTGAAGATGTGTCTTGCTCCTCATTTGTGTTTACTGATTTTGAATAAAAGATGGGGATCCTCTATGTCCAATTTTGGGTGTTCTTTTCAGTTGTGAAAACTTGTATTTCTAATTATCAGTTGAAACTTCTATGTTCCTACTTATCTTTTGGTGGTTCCACTTCAGTGCATTAACCTACTGTAATAATCTTCCATTTTTTTCCACCTATGTATTTCACTGGTAGCTCTGAAAAATTTCAGTGCAAATGATGGAAAAAGTACTCCTCTGGATAAGTCAGATCAAATCCTGTCCTTCCACTCATGAGTTGTAGGATTTCAGGCAAGTTGCTTCATTTTCATTTCTCTAACAATAAAATGGAGATAAAGCCTACCTGGGTAGATGTCAGATTCAATTACATGCATATCTATATCAATTTATTATGTAGGACCATACCTTGCACAGGGTAAGTACTCAAAAAGAAGGCATTCTGTGCCCACTATCTTCCATTTCAAAAAAACTTTAATATTTGTTTATTTTTGAGATAGAGACAGAATGTGAGCAGGGGAGAGGCAGAGAGTGAGGGAGACACAGAATCCGAAGCAGGCTCCAGGCTCTGAGCTGTCAGCACAGAGCCTGACGTGGGGCTTAAACTCACAAACGACAAGATCATGACCTGAGCTGATGCTTAACTGAGTCACCCAGACACCCCATTATCTTCCATTTTGAATCTGATGTTCTATATCACTGATTCTCCACTATACTGCAACCAAATATGGCTGCTACTTGGCTCTTACACAGTCTACTATTTTTATACAGTCATAGAATTTCTTAACACATTTGTACAGTTGCTTTCTAAGTTTTATTTGCATGTCATGTTTTAAATAGGAAAATAATTTATTCAAAACCCATACAACTATCTTATTTATCCTGTATAGCCTTTTAAATGAACCTGCTGAAGAAAATGGATCCTCAGAAATATTCACTATTCTAAGTTTTATGCTTACTGATACCATATGTGCTTAATGGTATCTGCTGAATGAATTATGAACGAATCAGTGAAAACTGTACCAACTAGGCTTCTCTTTCACTTCTAGAGTTTTGAAAGTCAAGTGAGGTTATGGGACTGTCAAGAGAATAATTCTGGAACATTCTGGTGAAGGATGACCTTTGATAACCAAAAAGATTTAACAGAACTCCCTTTCAGTTTAATGATCTCAATCAGTTCTTATCTACATGTATACAAGCAATGATTCTTAATCTTCAGAATAATTCTAGGCTTCCTGCCTAAGGTTCATATTTACTATCAAGACTCTGCTTTTTCTTTTAGAGAATTTCACTCAACTTTCTTTCTCATCCCCTTATGTACATGTGGCTTTTCCAGGTCTTATTCTTCCTTCAGTATCTCTATACCAGAAAGATTTCTGAATCATATTTTTGTAAATGTTGAGCCCCAAAATAAGTCATATGTTTGATCATACATGTTATTTTAGATCTCAAAATCTTGAAAAGAAATAAAATTTAGTTTATTAGATAAGCCAGTTTTTGTTAACACTGGTGTTATACAGGGATGAGCAAACTCTGACCCATGGGCCAAATCCAGCCTGCTGCCTCTTTTTGTAAATAAAGTGTTACTGGAACATGGACATGCTTATTTGCTTCTGTATCATCTATGGCTGCTTTTGCATAACTGCAGAGATAAATACTGATGAGAGAGACTGTATAGCTCAAAGTCTAAGAGACCCTTGGCCTAAGGCTCCTCTTAGGAATGGATCTACATAAAAACAACACAAATAGCAGACACTCACTATGCAGTTACCATCTGTTACATACTGCTTCGCTGAATTTTACATTCACCATCTCTTTTAAAAATTAGATAAAACATCTGAATTGGTTATTATTATAATCCCTATTTGCAGATCAGAAAGCAGAGGTTAATGGAATTAAACAATTTGGTCAAGGTTAATGCGCAGTAGGGTTGACAGTCAAACCCAGGTCTGTTGGCATGCAAAGTGAAGTATAATTACTCTTCTAAAGAGAGCTTTAACATAAATAATAAAGATGTTTTCCAAGGAATTAGCTTGCAGCTACAATGCTTTCAATTTTACTGGCTTGATGGTCCATGTGTTTTTATATTGTTTTAAGTAACCTGGCATTAAGTATAGATTTTAATATTTGTTCATTAATACCAATGAAAAGGCAATGATGATTCTATTCCTCACAAGAAAGCAAGCAAAAACTACCTCCACTTTTACTCAGACTGCATGGTTTTAAAAATTCTCCCCTGAAATTCTAAAGTGACGGCCACGAGAGGTTACAAGTGGAAGGTGGTGTCATGGCTGCACAACTATGGTCACTATTACTGTTTTCCACAACTCTTGTAATAGTGCGGAAAAGCTGGGTGAAACTTACTGAATTTAAAACGAAGGCTTTGAATAATAGGAGACACTTAGCAGAGGACTATGGGGGAGGGGAAGGGGGAAAATTGTCGGGGAGGGAGGGAGGCAAACCCTGAGAGACTCTAGAATACGAAGAACAAACTGAGGGCTGATGGGGGAGGGGGAGAGAGGAAGGGGGTGATGGACATGGAGGAGGGCACTCATTGAGATGAGTACTAGGTGTTACATGGAAACCAACTTGACAATAACTATAAAAGACAAAATAAATTAAAAAAGACTTTGAAAACAGCTCTTTTCAAGAGAGGAAATGAAGGAACATCATTTATACTAAGAACATCTGCTACAAAGAGGAATATGGTAAAGTAACAACAAAGGAAGGGTTAGTCCTAGAATACCAATTCAACCCAAACTTAACTAAACTATATGACATGATACATACTGGAAATACAGGATGATTTTTATCTTCAAAAAGCTCACAGCACTATAATGGAGAATAGGCAGGTAAAAATTCATATGGGGTTCTTAATCACAAGCAACGGAAACTAATTCATAATGATTAACAGAAATGGAATGCATTAAACAGATATTCAAAGTATCTCTCAGAATTACTGTGAAGGTTGAAGAACCAAGCTCAGTAAATGTACAGGAATGAAGGAGGCTTAAAAACAAGAAATACAACCAAGATGTTCAAAGAATCGCCCGGGCACAGAGGAGACGCCACAATGGAAGCACCACGACTTCTCTGTTTGAAGCTGCAGGTGTTACTGCGGCCTCTCCGTGGCTTACCGCGCCTGAGTCTTTGTATCAGCTCCAGATAAAAGCGTCCATCTAGGGTCAGGGGCCCATTTCCTAAGTGCGGGCAGGAAAAAGCAAGTTATTTGTCCTTTTTGGCTTTTGTTGTGGTAGAAGCCAAGCCTTACATTTCACCAAGATTCATACTATGTAAGAGGGAAGGGCCTTCAAATTCTGGGAACCTCCACCCTAAACAGACAAAAACCCCACATAAACACTGCATCTTAAATCAAGATCTACAGAATATTTTGGGGGGAGGTAATCTCTGAGTTCTCAAGTGTGAGAGGCACTATTCAATATCTAAATGGTAACAAGTGATCCACTCCTACACATGCACCTTTTTTTAAAAAACCAGTCAGTAAGACAAAACTTTTTGAACATTCAAAACTTAAAGACAAGAGCAAGAGTTCTACAGAGCAAGAACTGAGTTTCTTAACCACTGTTTTTCAATTCAAGTCTAGGGACTTGTCAGTCGGATCAGGAACCCATAGCTCCCCAGTTTAAGAAACCCTGCACTATAGCGTAAACACAGTGGAAAAGTTCTCTATTAGATATCTAGGTTCTATATTAGAGTCTATATCTGTATTAGATACCACATTGGCATAAACGAGGAATTAACCGCACAAACAGGGAATGCTATGCAGAACAAGAACTTAAAAACCCACCAGAGGTAATAAAGTAAGAAGTACTTTATTATAAAACACCATAGTATAGTGGGGGAAAAAAAGAGTTTTCTGGTTCCAGAAAACTGCATGAAAGTCCTAATACTAGTTAGCAGTATGATCTGGGTCAAGTCCTGTAACATCTAATTTCTTCTTCTCTACAAAACAAGGGAGGTGGACTATATGGACACTTAAGCAGCTTTGCTTCTACACAAATTCATGGTTACTATTACGAGTAACAGTGGCTTACCATTTATGGCTAACACCACACGCCAGGGAAAAAGGCACACAGTTGACATACACCAGGTAGGTCTTATTTAACATCCTCATTTTTTCCCAACTGAGGAAACGCAGGTTCTGATCAGTTAACTCACTCCCTCAAAATGATCCAGTTAGTTAAGAGAACCACAGTTAGAGGGTTTAATTTCAATGAACAGTGAAATTCCAAATTCCATAAGGAGAGCGTTTTAACTTCTAAATGCCCCTTTTTTGGATACCTAAATTTTTCATAAGGTCAAGAATTTAGACCTAAATATCAAAATGCTCATTATTTTATATAGTCAAGTAGAAATCTTTCCAAAATATATATCATACACATGTCTGACTTTTAATTTTTACTTATTTATTAAGATATGGAATGCTTTATGAATTTGTGTGTCATCCTTTATACAGGGGCCATGCTAATCTGCTCTGTATTGTTCCAATTTTAGTACATGTGCTGAAGCGAGCATGGACTTTTTAAATAAGAGAAAAGTGGACCAAATTTAAACTTTTCATGAAGCTCACAGTTACATTCATACATATTCATTATTGTTTGGGCCTCTAGAACTTTAAGGTAATATGACTCTTGGCTCTTCATTTTCGTGGGCCAGCGCATGTTTTTGTTTCTTCTCTCACTGCTTTCAGTAATCACAACTCCTCTCCACCTTTGTAATGTTTTGTAGACTAAAACAAGAAAAGGAAGGAAAAAGAAAAACTAACGTCCTAAGCTTATCAGAACTATTAATAAAGATACAGTTGCAAAAAATTAATTTCAGTCATATTTCTTACTATAAGGTGGCTTTTGTTATAGTACCTATAGTAACTCTTATTTATCAATTCAGCCGTGATTACTTAAACACAATTTCACTGTTGCACTGTTATAAACACTTTGATATAGAATATTCCCATGCTGCACTATGTCCTATGATCCTACGATGCTTGAATTAAAATCTAAAGCATTCTGTTCTTTAAATTACATGATGTCTAGAAAAAAAATATCTAATGCTTATGGAGACGTAAGGGTTAAATTTAAGGTTGTTCAAAAAATGTGCCATTTCCCCTGAGACAATAGAAAAAAAGGAAAAAATCTTAAAGGAACCTTCCTGTTAAAAATTCTAAAGAGGATATAAGAGGAAAATGGCTCTATTCCATACTAAATTACGAAGCTACAGTAAGTAAAACAATTTAGTATGGGGAGAAATAAAGCAAGAAATCCAAACACATATTAGAATTCTGTTTATGATGAAGATAATAGTTCAGATGATTCATTCAGGAACAATTAAAAATTACACAGTAAATGCTATGGAAACAAACTGTTAAAAAACAGACTACATTCCTATTTCATGGCTTACTTCAAAATAAATAACAGGATCAACTGCCTCAAATGCCCAAAAAAAAAAAAAAAAAAAAAAAAAAAAAAAAAAAAAAAAAAAAAAAAAAAAAAAAAAAAAAAAAAAAAAAAAAAAAAGGAAAAAAGTTCAAGAAGATCAGATTTATCTACAACCTTATAGAGAAGAAAGAGATCTATCTCTGTAATAGGAGAAATGCCCCAGTCACATAAGGGGGAAAAGTGACAGATTTACCACACAAAAAGTAAAGACTGTTCTAGAACAGAATAGATGAAGTCAAAAGACACTGGAAAAAATATCTGCCAAAAATATGATTAAAAAACTAAATTCCTTAATTTATAAAGGACTCATACAAATCAAAAAAAAAAAAAAAGGCCAAATACCTTACAGGAAACTGAACAAAAGAAATACACAAGAAATTGGGGGGAAAGAACCCAAATGCTAAGGAAGTTCTGATGCTGGATTTCCTCATTAAAGAAATGCAACTGGAAGCAACGTATCATTTTTCACCTCTTCAAAGGGCAAAAACTAGCAAGTGTGATGATGCCCGGTGCAGCCGGTGCTGTGGGGGAATCATCAGTCTTAGGGACTGATTTCTGCCTGGGTTGATAAAACTTTCTCAGGAGGGTAACACAGATACAGCCTCAAAGCTGTCACAGCTTATTCACAGGTAATCCCGATAGCACTGTTTAGTTACAAATAGGCCGGAAAACTGCTTGCACTGAACACCAGTCAAATAAACTATGGTATATCCAGAAAACAGAAAACAGAAAACGGTGTCCCACTGTTTTTAGATTTGAATAGATTTGAATGTGGAACCCAAGGTAAATTATTAGGGAATTTAAAAAAGCAAAGTTCAGAAGGTATGTATGTACAGAATCATTATTAAGTGGGGAAATAGAGAAGTAAATTTCCAGTGCTTTTCTGAAATTAGGTGAAACTGTGAAGAATGGTTCACTTTGTTCACAGAGACCTGGGAAAGGAGACATAGCTGCTGCATCTTTTATATTTAAAAAAAATTTTTTTAATGTTTTTTATTTATTTTTGAGAGACAGAGAGAGACAGCGTGAGCAAGGGAGGGTCAGAGAGAGAGG